>JBBPLC010000214.1:0-42088 GCA_038089535.1 Hemileccinum rubropunctum | reverse complement strand
GTCGATTTCACGTAGGGCAGGGAGGTCGGATTCTTCTTCGACCCGATGGATCTTCTTCTCCGTGCAGCAGTTAGGCATGGAGGGAAAAGAAGGACAAGAGGTGCTATTATGGCCAGCACAGCGGCAACGGAAGCAGAGTCCCTTCTCGATACAGCGTTTGCATTCGTCAGGGGTGAGTTTGGCGATGCGGACTACGTCCACATCCATGGCGTCAGGGTCTTTGGTGGGAGTGCGGGCGGGAGTGGTGAAAGAATGGAAGTGAGAAGGGGGTGCCTTGCCTCTTCGTGCGATTTCATCGGCGCGGTCCCACTGCGTTTGGAAGTGGGTTGCCTTCTTGTACCAAGCTGCGATCTTGGTTGGGGGGGTGTCCATGGAGAGGATGCGGTGCATGAGAGAAGGGGGAATTCCGGCGGAGAAGTAATTGATAAGGACATTTTCGTCGGTGATACCAGCGAGGGCGACGCGGTTTTGGAAGGAGGAGATATAGGAGTCGAGGGATGGTTCATGACGCTTGGTCTTAGCGTTAAGAACCATGCGTTTCGTGGCGAGCCAGGCGACGGCGTCGTTGACAGTGTCATGGTGTTCGAAGGTAGTTTTGAATTTCTTTATGAAATCGTCGAAGGTGCCAAGGGTGACAGTGGTTCCGGAAATGGCGTTTTGCCGGAAAGTGTTTGCCCAAGTGAGGGCGGGGCCTTTGGTCATGTATGAGAGGGCGAAGATGACTTGCTTTGCGTCGGTGTCATAGACTTTGTCATTGATGTGGAGATAGAATTGAACGGTGTTAAGCCATTGGACGGCAGTTTTGTACGAACCGTCGAATGCTTCAGGGGCGCAGACACGAAGTTCAGTGAGCTTGGTGGAAGACATAGTGAGGGATGGTGGTCTAACGAACGGTGGGGGAGCGGCAGGTGGGAGGAGAGAGATGGAAGGGATACGGGGAATGGGGAATATGGGGGTGGTAGCGATGGGAGTAGGAGATGGTGGGGTAGGTTGACGAGGGATCGTTAGACTGGCAGAGAACTGTTGCGAGAGATCAAGGGTTTCGCTTTGTTGAGCGACAGAGGGTACGAGGGTGTCAGGGTCAAGGTAGTCTTCTTCTTCGGAGTCGGGTTGCTCAGAAGAGGAAGAGTCGTCGAGTGGTTTTGATCAGGGAGCCGACCAACGAGGATCTGGGCGCGGTGGTTGTGAAATGGTGGGGGACTATGACGGCGATAGCCTCTTTGATGAGAAGCTAGACCTTTTGTTACGGCCGGTCCAGGTAGGAATGAACGTAAACCTGGGGGATGAGGAATATCGACTAAGGGGCTTGCTTATCGATGAGACGAGTCGCGAGAAAGGCGACCGGAGACAAGGACAAGTCGTGTGGTTAACGACCGGAGACTTCCGCAGGGGCTTCCTGAGGTGGACGAAGGATAATCGACCAAGGGATACCCTTGTCGACGAGACAACCGCAAAGAAAAGCGGCGTGGACAAGTCGCAAAGAAGAGCGACTGGAGACGAAGGTAGAACGACGAGCGTCCACTCAAAAGTAGGACGGGTGACTTAGAGAGCGATCGACGAGTGAAGGGAACAAAGGTGCTATTCCAGGTAGGTCTAGCTTAGAGAATACAAGGTATCGACAGCAGTGTTTATATACCTAAAGGGAACTGCGCACGGACCAAGCTATGTAGCAGCGGTAGGTCAGAGGAAGCTCAATGAGGTAGGTGGAGAGGGGAAGATAACGGAAGTTATCGGAACAAAGGAAATGAGGCTGTCTGTCAGAGCGAAGCGGGAAGGAAGATAAGGGTTCGTAATCAAGATGACCATCGTGGGAAGAGCGGAAGAAAGCGGTGGTCGTCGTGTGAAAGAAGGGCATTAGCAAGAAGTGTAAGACGAGTGCTAATGCAAAAGACAAGAAAAAGGTGAATCATAACAGTCACATTTCTGATTCTCAGTTATACGTGTCCAGAGTCCTCCTGACTCATATCACTAAATCCAGAATCATTGTTGGTGCGCTGCTGACCTAAGGTGATGCGCTGGTGCGGCTCAAGTTAGCGCGGTTGTCCGGCTTTCCATAATTATCGGTACAAAGACGACTCGGGATTCATGACTCTGAGGGACTCACTGGCAGTGGTCGCTCGGATCATGCGACCTTTCAAGAGGCTGGTGCTGGCGGAAAAAAAAAGGAAAGCAGAGGGGCTGAGAGTCGCTGAGAGTCGGCCATCACTTGAAGGCTCACTGGTTTGCCATGTTTCAACACAATGAACACTGACGATGAACACAGACTGGCACACCGGCATGCCGTGACATCCTTCCTCGAACCGTTCCGTGACCTACGACAAAAAAAGGAAAGGAAACTGTTGGTCCACGCCTACGTCCTGAGGGTTCACCACACATACCGATCCGTCCGCCATCGCATCGTGATCTACGGCTAGGCGTGGCAGAGCGTCGAACATGTTTTGCTGTACTCCGGAGTTCGAGTCGCAGGCTCGGTCGGATGAGTTCTTGTTATGTCCTATGTACGACATCCCTACATCTATCCAATCCGCCATCTTGGTTGGCCAAGATGGGTTTCAAAGGGAATCAAATCTTTGGCGCAAATTTTCAGCAAGGTAGGAACGCTTGTCATGTTTAGGTCACTACTGAAGCACCATCTCTCCTTAATCTTGACTAGTATTTTGTACTAGTAAGCATGTTTATGGAACGAATCCACGTTGTGATACCCATGAATGTGTTGAACATCAATCATCATGAAAAAAAATACTGGTTGATTGATCGGCTTCCTTTTGTGAGTCCCAACACCAAAATGAAGTGGACGGGGTTTCTTACAGTTGTTACAGGGTTTGACGCAGACATAGTACCTGGTCTCCGGGGGGTGAAACAGTCTTTCATTGCGGCAGCATGATGATGGTGTTGATGTAGCCCGTGCAATGCGATTGTTGCCTTTTTGGTCATTCCCCACTGGCATGTGCTGTGTCCTAGCATTTTTCCAAACCCCGTTCTTGGTTCAAGTTCAGTCAACCTAGATGGATTCCAGAGGTACTGCTGGTTTCGCTCGACGTCGAGAATAACGAAATGACGTGCTATTAGTTGAACAGCTACTTTCACGGTCACGTTCCATGGAAGCCAAGTTCCTCCAAGGCAACGAGATCCGCTACATCGATGAGGCGATCATGCTTGACCGTGAAGCACTGGATGTTTGCACTCCTGGTCACGTCCAGCGGCCAGCATGTTTGGTTGTGCTCTCAACTCATATCTGGGCTCGCTACACCCAACTTGGGGGTATGGAGAATCTCAACGAGGCGATTGTTCTCGGCCAAGAAACAGTCGCACTTTGCACGCCGGGGCACCCGTTTCGATCATTATCCTTGAACAACCTCGCAGGTTTTCTCTGGGGTCGGTATAACCAGTTCGGAGGGGTGGAGGACCTCGCTGAGATGATTAACCTTGGCCAAATTGCACTGGCACTTCGTCCACCAGGGGACCCATATCGCTCGGAGTCATTGAACAACCTCGCGGTTTATCTCCACACTCGATACATGCAGCTTGGCGGAGTCGATGATCTGAATGAGGCCATTCGGCTTGATCGAGATACCCTGGTACTTCGCCCACCAGGGCACCCATTTCGGTCAGAGACATTGAACAACCTCGCAGCTGATCTCCACACTCGATACGACCAGCTTGGCGGAGTGGATGATCTGAATGAGGCCATTCAACTTCATCAAGATGCCCTGGCGCTTCGCCCACCAGGACACCCAGATCGATCAATGTCTTTGAACAACCTCGCCAGTCTTCTCGGCACTCGGTACATGAAACTTGGCGCAGTAGACGATCTGAATGACGCCATTAGCCTCAATCGAGACGCAGTGGCGCTTCGCCCACTAGGGCACCCACTTCGGTCGACGTCTTTGAACAACCTTGCGACTGATGTCTACACTCGATATAGGCACCTTGGGGGAGTGGACGATCTGAATGAAGCCATTGGCCTTCATCGAGATGCCCTGGCACTTCGTTCGCCGGGGCACCCACTTCGGTCGAGGTCTTTGAACAACCTCGCGATTGGTCTCCACACTCGATACGATCGGCTTGGTGAAGTGGACGATCTAAACGAAGCCATTCACCTTGATCGAGACGCACTCGCACTTCGTCCACCAGGACACCCAGATCGGTCAGGGTCACTGAACAGCCTTACAACTGATCTCCTCACGCGATACAAGCAGGTACGTTTGTTGCCGGAATTGTCAAATATCATACTCATTGTCTGTCTATTACTTCGTACAGTTACACGACGTAGAGGATCGAGAAGAAATATTCCGTCTGTATAACGAGCTTGCATGTGGGATGCAAGCAGTGTCATCGAATGATCTGTCTGCTGCTAAAGAATGGGTTAATGCAGCTGAAGATTTTCACCACCCTACAACGTGTGTCGCTTATGAAACGGCACTGCGATTACTTGTCCAACATCTCGCCGCTCTCCCATCACTACCTCAGCATCTCACTGTCCTCAAGGCTCTCTCATCGTCACTTGCAGTCGATGCATTCTCGGCTTGTCTTCGTAGCCAGTCTCCTGCCAATGCGGTCGAGATGCTTGAACAAGGACGAGGTGTCTTTTGGAGCCAGCTTACTCGCCTCCGCTCCCCCCTTGACGACCTCATCGCATCTGGCCCGGCAGGAAAGACGCTGGCAGACAAGTTTAGGCATCTGACCTCACTTATTCGCAATGCCCTTAATTCACATGGTGCAGACCAACACGACCGGGTGTGTCGTTTGAACTTTGAGTTGGAGAAAGTGATATCCAATATTCGTGAGTTTCCCGGTCATTCCCGCTTCCTTCTTCCGCTGCTCTTCTCCGACTTGCGACGTGCAGCTAGTGGCGGACCTGTCATCATCGTGAATGCAAGCAAGTATAGCTGCGACGCTCTCGTTGTCTCTGTCGACAGGGATCCCGTTCACATCCCATTATCAATTACAAAACAACATGTTCGAGAAATGTCGTTGAAGCTCAGTGCATTGATAGTGCGTGCAAAGAGATTAGACGTGACAAAGGATCTTGGTATCATCATGCGGGATCTCTGGAACCAAGTCATTTCCCCGATCGCAGATTTCCTCCAGACCACATATCCTCTTCAATCCCGCATCTGGTGGTGCCCCACCGCCGAATTCTCTCTTCTGCCCCTCCATGCTGCTGGGCCATATAGGAAGCATCAGCGGAATTTGGCTCATCTCTACATCTCATCCTATACACCCACCCTGAGCGCGCTCATCCGAGCCCGACAGCATCACCCATCAAATTTGGCTATGAAACCAAGACGCTTCCTCGGTGTTGGTCAAGCAAAGCCAACTGGGGAGAACGAACTGTTATCTGTTGGTACCGAATTGGCCAATATTGGTCAGCGCGTCGATGGTCTAGCAATGTTCACATGTATTGAGGGTCAAGAATCGTGTGTATCGAAGGTGACAGAAGAGCTGGCAAAGAACCAATGGGTACATCTGGCTTGTCATGGTCTCGTGAACAGGAAAGAGCCATTCGAGTCCGCGTTTGCTCTTTACGACGGACACTTTACAATCCAGCACATCATCCGATGCGACCTAAGGGATCCCGAATTTGCGTACCTATCAGCTTGCCATACGACCGTCGGAGACAAGGAGAGTCCGGATGAAGCGATCCATCTCGCGTCGGCGATGCAGTTTGCCGGATTTCGATCTGTAATTGGGACGATGTGGGCGGTGGACGATGCTCAGACGAACAAGATCACGTCGGTGTTCTATAATCATATGGTGGATGAGTCGAACCGATTGGATCATACGCGTGCAGCGTACGCGCTGTGGAAGACGATGAGATCGGTCGATGTACCGTTTGATCAACGTATTCTGTATATACACATCGGTGCCTAGTTTTATATTCTCCTCCGCTATGATCGAGGGCTGCTTTCTATCGCTCCTCGTCATCTAGTGCTGTGCTTTCACGGAATCTCTAGCGAGGGATACAGACAATAATCTAAGACAGTTTGCCTCGTGCTGACCTCTTATAGACAGGCTGGTGACCAGGCTCAATGCACGGAACAGTCAACGCGTCACGAACAACAACACCACCGATCAAACATGGCACTTCCCTCGGGCTCCCTTTTCCCAACCGCAACCACATTCGATCTTTCCGATGTGCTGCCACATACATATTCATGCATCCTCACCGAAGACGATCAAGTGACCATCCTCGTCCAATCCAGGAACACCCCAAATACTACCAGAAAGGTGTACACGACGGCACCAGCACATTACTTCAACCTCATCCAAAGATTTCTATGGCGCCGAGAGGCTCTGATACAGATCATCGAAAACCTCGCCGACCATCCCGACATCACCAAGGACATTCTCAAGTCGGTCACACAGAATCTGCTTTACATCGAGACTATCCGAGAGCGGACAAAGGCCCAATTCAGAGCTGCGATAGGCGCTCGACCACTTGTCCGTGTTCGCCTCTTTGACATTTGTATCCTCGAGGAGTATTTTGTCGGAAGACATGAGCCTGCGGCGGTGGTGAGGTGGCAGATGACACATGCCCAGAACCTCCGTGCTACTGATCCCTCCACCCTTGGTAAGTACGAGGCTGCCTAGATGGACTACTAACTCGAAAACGTAAACGTAGACTGGAATGTTTTCCAAAATCGTTTTGGGCAAACGTGGGATGGCGTCAGATACGACTGGGAAGGTGAGAGGATTGCTGATAATGTCGAGGAACAGCTGGCCGAAAACGCTTTGATGGTGTATGGGGAATGGTTTGACCATCCATACCCCCGCATGGAATTAGAGCCTGGAGATGAAGCCCCGGAGCGTTACTATGGTGGAGGTAGGTGAAGATTAGTTTATATCCAAGTCTACCAATTGATAGTATGGTTAGATGTGATCCGGGACTCCATGGTAGATGAGTGAGGTCAGTATGATGTATTCTATCTCATAACATGAGTCAAATTCAACTGTACACTAAATCAAATGAGATGATCTGTCTTGGTATTTGACTCAGAGTGTCCTGATTTCTTTTCATCTTCGCCTCATGATCCCACCCTATTAGCATGAACACTGCGTAGCCATTCATCACGATGCGAGAAAAACAATGAAAATTTCTATGATTGGGACAAGAACGGTTCCAGTCGTCGTGAATGAAGCCATATCCCATGGTAAAAACAACGAAAAGGTAATTCATTATTCGTGCAAAGACGACTCTGGGAGGTATACCATTTCATCGAGGGAACTGGCTGCAATCGCGCGCCCTTTCGCTGGCGCTCCGGTGCTGAAGAAGGAAAGGCAGACGGCTGATCGCTGCTTCCATCAAAAGACCCACTGGTTTGCGTGCCTCAACATGACGAACAACGACGGACAGAGACCATCTCAACTATCTCCGCATCCGTTTCTTGAACCGTTCCATGACCTATGACACAAAAAAAAGGAGAAAGGAAACCGTTGGTCCATGTCCACTTCACGAAGTTCCACCACACATACCAATTCGTCCGTTGCCATCTGCGGCTTGTCATGCCGCGGTCTGCGCTCTTCCGGCGCAGGCATCCCCATCGCTTCAAGTTTGGCTTCACGCATGATCTCCACGTCCGACTTTTGTTTCATGTGCGGACGGTAGACTGTAACGACGAGCCGCGTCAGACAGCCGTTCAGGTGTGTGTGTGTGGAAAGAAAGGACGTACATCGCGTGGCGACGAGGTGTTCCTCGTCCGTGTTCACCTTTTTACGTTCCTTGCGCTCTTCAGCGACTTGACGCTTCGCCTTCTCCGTCTCCTCGATATTCCGAAGTCGTGTGCTTCAACCCTCGTCAGTCGAAAATGTCCCAGAATGGCGCTGAAGGAAGAGCGAGGAAAAAGCGAAAGCGACGCACTCCATGCCAAGATCCACCTCTGGTATCGCAGTCAACATCGCCATACTATTCGTCACGCTCCCCTCGTCCGCCGTCCTCTTCTCTGACTTCCACCGCTCAGAGAGTGAAAACTCGTCATTGGCATCGCGGGAGGACGTCTCTAAAGCGTCTTGCTGCTGCCGTCGAATCTTCAAGTTTTCTTCAATGTACGCCATCCTGACGTTCCACACGGTGAGTCCGACGAAACCACAACACCACAAAAAAAAAAGGGAGGGGAAAAAAACATACATGTGCTTGTCAACATCGAGCGCATTGGTCTGCACCGTAAAATTATTCGTCCGAACCGCCCGTCGAGCTTTAGCCGCCGTGTCCTCCTCCTCGCTAACAAAAAGGTCGATCGTGATATAACCCGAACAGTCGATGGACTCACTCGGCTTCGGTTTTTTCACCCGCACTCGCACCCGCACTCGCACTCGCACTTGCACCCGCTTTCAACCCTCCCTGATCCTCTAGGGGCTCCTCTGCATTGCGTCGTCGCTTCTTCTTGGCGTCCCCGCTCGATAGCCTGTGTACGTCGATACCCTGCCGCTGCTTACGCATCCGCATAAGATCGAGTAGCTCCGAAACTCTGTCAAACAGATGTGAGCAGACATACAAGTACATATACACCCTCTGCACGCACGGGGGAGACTTGGCCTCATCCTCAGAAACGTGCGTCGAGGGTCCATCGTCCGTTTCCAACGACTTTTCTCGTACGCGGGGTTGTGGACGGGTTCGCCTCTTGATCATGGACAAGAGCAACAATGAGAAAAAGGTTACATAAGCTAGATCGTGTTACTTAATTTTAATTTGGAGGACAACATAAAAAGGTCTATCTAATCGTCCCCAAACTCATTGTACACGTTCCTCCTCCTCGTTTCGGGTTTCTGTCACGGCTGGCGTGGCAGCGGCAGCTGCTGTCGTGACACGCTGCAACTCCTCTGGCGTTGGAAACGCGATCGTCGGAACACCGATAGGTGGCGATGAATGCCGCGATAGCAACGATTCCGGTGCTCGTAAACCACCACGTCTCAAACGTGGCGCCTGCAAACGCTCCTCGCTCGACTCTTCTCCTCCACCCAACCGCCCAGGCGGATGCGTCTGCCATCCAGAATGAGGCGGGAAGTACCAATCGTCCAACATATTCGTCGCCGGACGAGGTGTCGGTATAATTTCAAATCGACGTGTCCTTCCAAATGGGAAAAACCGTCTGGCTTGGGCAGACGCCGAACGAGGACCAATAGTAGATGTGCCAGGTAACTCTGAGCTATTGGCTGGAGGTTCTGATCGAGCATTGTGGTCTTCATCTTGGGCGAGTTGGCGGGTGGAATTACGTCGGGCGGCAGTAAACTCGTTAAAATCTGACATTCTGTTGCGCCCAGGACGACGAATCGAGGGCTGCCTTGATAACGTCGAGTGCAAGAAGCCGCCCGATGAAGAGAGCGGCCACACGTTCGTTCTCGGCGGCGGTGATCCGTCAACGAGCGGTGGGAGTACCCTATCACTCGCTGCATCGGAAGCAGGAGCTGATGACATTGGGGGAGAGGTATGAGGGGGAGCCAAAATGTGAGGCGTCGACCAAGTGTGTTGAGAGCGATACGCATCGTATAAATCCGAGTTGAGACGACTCCCTTCCATGACGGGCATAAAAGCGCCATATGGACCGAGCTCGTCGTCATCGTCTTCCATGTCCAGTTGGTCCGGGGGTTGTGAGAGATAATCGGTAGGGTCTACGCCCCGCCGGGCACTGAGAGTGCGACCGGGAGCACGTTCACGATAAATGGATGCAGGGCTGGAGAGCTTGCGCAGGGACCGCGCGGTGTTATCGCCAATGAGACCACGATCGGCAGCGTGACGGCGATGGCGACGTTCTGCGACCTCCTGCATAGCGTCGTCAGTCCAGAACATGAACAACAACTCAGAACGATACATACCTTGACGAGGACCTCGATAAGAGATGTGGTGAATGAATCACCACGGTCGAGGTCTTCTACGAACGCTTCGTAGGTGATTGTGGGCTCGTCTACCCGTTCGAGCCTGGCACGCTTGATAGCGCCAAAACTAGGAGCGATGTGAGTTGAAATTGGCTCAGGAGGGAGATAAACATACACCAGGCTCCTCATTTTTGCGCCGAGTACATGATCATAATATTCCGGTGTCCTGGAACGTACAGTGCGATGAGGTCGGTATGAGGACGATAAGAAGGTCGTTGACGTACCATTTGCCCATGTTGTACGTCGTCGGGGATAGACGCAACGTGAGCTGCAACGAGGCAGATGTCGGGAGAGCGCCCGTGTGAATTTTCATCGTCGTCAACGACGTTGTTGACATGTGTTTGGTCATCTTTCCTGATTTATTCGAGGCCCTATTACATAATCAACATATGGATTCAATTGTCCTCTGGCCCACCAGGACTACCGTTCGATCTCGGTACTGTAGCAGTTGCACGAGACGCAGCCGCGCTTGCACCAGCTCGGTCCTTGGAACTCAGTAAACTCTGGAAAAAGTTTTGTAGCACCTCGTGTTGCGACTGGCCGCCCGTCGAGCTCTGCGACGAGCTCAACGTCGACGACGCAGGCGCACGACCAGCAGCCGACGCCCCTGCACCACCGCCCACCGCGGACAACCCAGACACGGGTCGCGTACTCCCTCTTGATAGACGTCGCGAAGCGTCGCCATTCACGCTCGCATTCAACGCACTGCCTCCACTTTCCATATCCGCAAGTGCCTTCTCCACGGTGGGCAGGCTGAAGCTGCTGCTCCCAAGAGGTCCAACAATTCCTGCCGTCGCGGTCTCCGTAGGATTCCGGAACGCACCGCGCGGATCTCGATCTGGCTTTTTCGAGTTTTCGTCATAGTGCTTTGCAAGGAAAGCTTGCTCCGCCATGGGAGCATTGAACGGTGGCAATGGTGGGGGCTTTGTGCGGAAATGAATGATATATACTGCCATGTGACGTGGTACTCACCTTTGCGCCTTGATCCGGTACAAGTGCCTGGTACATCCTCTTTGCTCCACCCCCATTCTCCTCCGATCCCTCCGCAAGATCCGCATCCCATGCTTCACCCCAAACCCGCGCCTCGAATCCTTCCCGCAAAACCCCAATCTTTCCCCAGCTATCCCAACCAGCGGGAACGACGATACGATCTCGGTCGAGCGTGTTTGGTCTGTGATGGAATACAAACGGATTTCGTATCGGTGCTGGTGCCTCCGTTCCAGCGGTCACTCCAGGGGACGGTGCTGCAGGCATGAACAAGAGATGTAGCATGTACTGCCGAAGCAAGCTCAGGGTGCTCGGCTGAGGAGTCATGTAAAATAGCGCGGCACCATCTAATCATGCGAGTTGGATATATCACGACGCGAACACAAACAGATGGCTTACATTTGAGGCATATCGTCCGGAGGACTTGCATGACGCCATCCGTCCGCTCTTCCCATTCACCTCCCTTACCTTTTACCATCGCACCCATCCCTGATGCACCCGCCCCGACGAGATCACTGCCCTCGTCGATCAAATCCGCCTTTGTGCACACGACGATGATCGGTACCCCAGCTGAATTGTGAGTGAGCGTCCCAGATCCCAATGGCAATACCGTATTCGAAGTCAGGTTCGACATAGTGGGCAACGAGTCGGCAGACGGCTCCGTATAGTGTTGTAAATGTGCCTGTACTACACACCATGTTCGTTCCACGTTCAGTCAGTGAATAAAACAAGAAAGACATACGTCGTTCATGGTTCTCCTCGCTCACAATCTCTACCTCTCGCGAGCCGTCCCCCTTTGCCCACAGTTCCACCCACATGAGCCACGTCTGTAGATCCTCGAGAAACGTCCACGGACGCGTCCAGTCCAACACGATTATGACGAGGGTATGTGGGAGTGCCATCCTCGGGGGTAAGAAATGGGGCAACAAGGCCATATAGGCCCTCGCATCCGACGGTACCGTATACACGGACAACCGCGCCAGCGTATCTAGCACCAGCAACACAATCGACGAGGCAAGCAGTCACACTCCGACGAGACGAACGTACCTTCGTCGCCCTCATCTCGGACGTCCGCCCAGTCATACCCCAGCGCAAAATCGGTGCGCGATGCGTCGTTGCTGTCGTCTGCAGCGACTGGTTTCTGGAGAAGTGCCGACGCGAGTACGGATTTGCCAGAGGAGGGTCGGCCGAGGACGAGGACCTGTTTAGAGGGTATCGAGCGCGTCGACGACACCGAGTCCAATATCGACGACCACAAGTCCTGCGGCGGTGCCTCTGGTGTCGACGGTCGCGATTCTTCCATCTACAAGGTTGCTGAACAAGTTTACTTGAAACTCCGATCTTCACCGACGACGACGACGACGAGCACGCTGAACTGGACGATGTCTGCAGCTGTCGCTGTACCGCAACACTCGCTTTCAGAGTCGGGTCATACGCGCACGATTCAAGTCGACGACTGGCTCATCACCGCGTCTACCACCGCCATCTCCAACGCGTCCGAGTGCGATGCCCTCCAATCCACGCTCGGATTTCCCCTCCCAGAAATGACATTCGGTAACAACTACCTTGCGCTCGTTCATCGCCCATCGGGGTGGACGCTCACCCTCGATACCAAAGGCGCCTTGTCCAGCGTAAAAGCTGGCGAACTCGGCGATGGCGATGGGGGCGTCAAGGTGGGCTACGCAGACGCATGGCTCAAAAGCCGGTAAGAAAACCTCTTCACAAGACCCTACTCGTCCTCTAAATGCACCCATCAGCACAGATCCCGGTACGAATCTCCCCCTCCCGACGACCATCACCGCGAAACCGTACGATTGGACGTACACGACGACCTATCCCGGTCACCACCCCCACTTCACCACCACATCCGACAACGAGATATGGACAGATGCCGATTCCGATGATCCCAGTCACATCATTCCCCTCTCCGAGCTCACCAAACCAGATCCGATTCTGTTCTACGCCGAAGTACCCCTCTTTGAGGACGAACTGCACGACAATGGCTCCTCCCACCTCCTCGTCCGAATCGTCAGTCGTCCGCCGTTGATTTACACAGTGATTGCTCACGTCGTCGTAACAGCGCGTCATGCCTACGTGCATTTTCATCTTGTCGCGATTCACCTTGCGCGTGGATAACGTCCTCTTTCGGTTACACGACACGAGGATATTTCACGCTTTTGGTTCGAGCGCACCGATCGTCGTGCGACAGCTGAGTGGATGGGAAGCACCCTATGATCGGGTGAAACGCGTATGTCGATACGGCCCGTTTGTGAACGCGTCTCACATGGAATTCCTACAGCAACTGCCTGGACGCAACGACCTGACGCCTCTCACGGACGTCAATTTCATTGCAAAGGTTCTCACCGAAATGCCATCCGAAGCGAGTCAAAGAGTCGGTGCAGACACGCGATGGAGGGGACTCGGGACAAAGTTACAAGTAGCCAAGTTGGAGCCTAAAAGTTGAAGTTGTAATAGCACAAAGCAACATGTACATCACCTCAGGGTTTTCGGAGCAAATGCTCCAACATTTTCCTCGCATCGCCCGCCTTTACCCTTCCCCCACTCAGTTGCATCACTTTGCCCATGATCCGATTCATGACCTTTAGATTACCGTCTTTCACCTTCTGAGCTTCTTCGGGGAGCGTCTCGATCGCTTCCAAGCACCACTTTTTCAACAAGGAGCCATCATCGTCGGACACCGCCAACAGACCGAGCTCTTTTGCAAGCACTAATGGCAATGCCGTCGAGCGCGTAGTGATCATGTGACGCAACAACGTCTTGCCCGACGTCCCTTCAACGCACACATCATCAGTACCGCGCACAGCGAATCCACACCACAAAAACCCACCCGTCATCTTCCCGCTCTGTACCATATCCACCAACTCTCCCATCTGCGCCACCGTGACCGGATTATCGCTAAACGTCTCCTTGCGCGCAGCCAGTTGCCCGAGAAGCTCGTGTATCATCCTACCAACTCGAACGTCAGAAGAAAAGAACACAGGGATGTGTGTACGTACCAGTTTACTACCGCCTTGGCGGACCGTCCTTGCGCGAGTCGGTCAAAGTACTGCACAGCTCCCTGGGCGGGTTCGCCATCGAACCGGACCTCGCGCCCAGCGTCCACAGCCATGAGCACCTCTGCTTCCTGCTCCTTTAATCCCATGCTTATTAGTCGCGCACGCATCTCTCGAGGGAGCTCCGGCATAGATCTCCGGACACGATCAACGTATTCCTAGCAACGACGATGAACAACGCAAAAGAGAAAAGTGAGAGGAAACAAACGGGAGATAGCAGAAGCGGCGGCAGGTTAGGGTCGGGCATGTATCTATAATCAGGGGCGTCCTCTTTACTTCTCAATTTGAACGTCTCCGCCTTGGCTTCGTCGAACCCACGTGTTTCTTGAGGGACAGTCTGTCCGCTTTCGAGGAGGTCGATATGACGAAAGACTTCGGATGCTGATCAACCCTGTCCAGTCATGATCCATGCCCAGAACGAGAACGAGAAAAGGGACGCACCGATGGCTACCATGATGAACTTGACACTGTTGAGGTTCTTGATTTCGCATCGCGTCCCCGGGGGATGTCCATGTCGATTCACAGACACGTTCACGTCACATCTAAGCGAGCCCTAAGAGATACCGTCGGATGGGGGAGGAAGCCTGAACGATGCACGTACGAGCTCCATGCTACCATCGCTAGCCCCTACCGCCCTGAGCATGGCTTGGAGAGTGCGTACATACTCCCCCGCTTCTTCTGGAGACCTGAACGACACAGTTTTCAAAACCCGGTGTGCGACCTAAGATGCAAGACGGACCTCATATCCGGTTCAGAAACGATTTCCATCAGCCCCGAACCCGCGCGGTTGAGGTCAACCTGCGTGATACGACGACGCGCGTCGAATACCGACTTGGCAGTGTCCTGAGTGACAAAGAAGGGGGTGAGAATGGGAGTGTTGCACTCGTCGAGACGTGCTGCAGACCTGTTCTAGCTGTATCTGAGTAATCCCCACTCGGACGCCATCGCGCGGCAAGTCCAAGTAACCCCCTTTCGCCAATGGTGCTGCCCGAAACATGTATAGGCATGTATACGAGTTAAAGACGCGTCATACTCACCATAACGCTGCGTGATTTGGTACCCGGCGGGGAGATCAGAATAAAAGTAGTGTTTTCTGTCAAACGCCGAGCGTGACTGGACGTTCGAATTAAGTGCAATGGCGGTTCGGACGGCGAGTTGTACACATTTTGGGTTGAGTGTCTGTGTGTCTATGTGAGAACGGCGCCGCAGTGACACGAATGAGTCACGTACTGGAAGTGTCCCGGGCAGTGCTGCATCATACAAGGCGACAAACGAATTGGGTTTTTCCCCAGGTTTGGACGTCAGTGCATCTGTGCGGTCAAATGAGGCATCGACGGGGAGAAGATGGTTCTTTGTACTGACCAGAAAAGAGTTTTCTGCGTGACTTGATCTGAGCATGGACCTCGATGCCCACGACGACCTCCCAACCTGGCCACCGTTTATCCTCGCGTGTAACCTTACAAAAGTGTCGTAGCTGTTGGGCCCGCCATGAACACTGCCAGCGGACAACCATCAAGAAGCGTTTCCTTTCTTGGGGTCCTAACTTTACTTCCGCTGTACTGAACCATGTGGAAACGAGTCCGACATCACATCTGAACTTGAAACCGCTACTGATCATGATCCCAAATTACCCAGTTTTTTAATAGACGCGTGTCTTTTGCTAGGTCATTCTCTCCTCCTTCAATCCAAGGACCAATCTCATCATGGATCAGACGTCCATCCGTTCAGGAATATGGGAAATCGTCTTCCAGGATGCCGCTGGGGCGCTCAACATACCAATGGACATGGCCAACGACGTACCCCCCATATACGAGCGGGTCAGTCGGTCATCCAGCTTGAGCACGAGTTTGGATATGGGCGCCCAGTACGGATCATCACTGCATTCGCCTCAGACGTTGATTGATCTCATTACTGTGCTTCATCTCCAGCCTGAGCATCACGCGCGGTGATAGTAGGCCTCTCGACAGTGGACTGCCTCCGGAACTTCCATCACCTCCACGGTCTTCACCTGTGTGGTCTGTATCTTTTCAATACGTATCTCATAATATCCAGTTCATGGCGCGTCTCCCCAGTCACGGTCGTTCACGGTCGTTCCTTCAGATGGAAGTTCACGAACCATTCACGTATACCTACAATCTCTCTGTTGGCAATATTCACTCGCAGGTCATCATCATGTGAGCCTCGTTTTGATCCAATCATCACTCTCTCCAAGAACGAGTCACTCACCGTTCTCAGGGTAGAGCCAGATCTAGAGCTTGACAGACCAGACTATTACACCTTTTCTCTCTCCTTGAAAATCGGGCCCATCGAACGCGCCATCTCTAAGCCCGTCACCATGAGGCTCACCATAACCCCCCGCACATTGGACTTTGTTGTTTTGTAAGAACCCCCGTCTACTAACGCCGACAACTGATCATCAACTCCCAAACACAGCGCGTTCCCACCCAGGTCCAGTCTACCGGCCGGCTGTCTCTACCACATTCGAGTCTGGTTACGCACCCCGGCTGGCATCAACCATCGCATATTTGGCGAACAAGACCTCTGGTTTGGTAGAGATCCCGACTTTGGCGCCATTGCCGATGCCTCCTTTGCCACTCTCCGAAGCGCATCGCACGACATGTCGATCTACCAAGCCATCGTCGGACGTGCACCCGTCACCTTTATCACTAGGTCTCGCTCCTTCATTGCCTTCCGATTCATCTCACATCAAACTAATCCCGTCTATCCTATATATGTAGATGGAAACTCATCGAACCCGGAATATACGCCCTCTCCCTCGATTACGAAGCAGGCGGCGTGGGCAAAACCCTCTTTGAAAACTACCATCTCAGACTCACCTGCGAACCCCACGTGGTCACCTTTCTCATCTAGCAAGTCCCCCTTTTTCCTAACGTGAGCGAAACGTACTCAACGGGACCCTTGCGCGTGCGTGCGCGCGAAACGAACCCTCCCGCACACAGCACGATTCCTGTTCCCTCGAACCCAGCCGGGGCGAGCCACCGCCTCCGCTTCTGGCTCCGAACGCCCGAACCGCACTCGCGCCCGCGCCCACAACCGCTCCCAGCAGGGGCGGTGACGCCTCCATCAACCTCCACCAGCCCCTCACCCGCGGCCCACTCCCACTCCCACTCCCGCTCTCACTCTCATTCCTATTCCCATTCCCATTCCCACTCCCACTCTCACTCTCACTCGCGCTCCCATCCCCACCTCCACACCGCACCCTCCACGCCCCCTACCACCCAGGCCGACTCCCACCTCTACCAACGTCTCTGGAAATCCGACGAATTCAAAATCGGAGCATACCTCAGTTTCGAAGCTATCGGCGCCAAAATCGTCCTCGCGACCCGCGCCGCTGCGGTCGTCGGCGACGAGTACGAGTACGAAGCGCCACCGCCCCCAGCGTTTGCGTTCAAGAAGGACGGTGCGCTGCAGCATCAAAATGGATACGTGCATGGGGATAGGAATCCGAATCCGAATCCGAACGCGAACGCGGTCGAGAGACCTCTCGAACCGAATCGTAGACGCGTATCTCGGCTCCCGCCCAACGTCGGTGTCGACGACGCAGGTGAAGCCGTCAACGATCGATGATGGTTCGTTCGCAAGGGTCCTTGCGTTTCCGTTTTCCGTTTTCTGTTCCATTTCCACACGAAATGAGATAGACGATACACCAATGCTCGCAGAAATATTTATAGTTGATACGTAAATTACGATACAGGTTTTTTTTGTCTTGTCAATGGGACGATGGAGAAGAGAGGGGGGAGGGGGTGGGCACGAAGAATCGCACCCATGATACAACGGGATGTGAAATGTGTGTGATGTGTGTGTGTGATCGGACTGCGGGGCATTCGACAGGATGTGAAACGAAACAAGATCATAGACGAACCAAGCAGAACGCAAAAGAAAAAAGAAAAAGGGGAAGTAAATGAAAAAAGTTTGAAAGGAAAGACACACAGGACAACAATGGACGAGTGGGAACCGACCCTTGTTGGACATGAATGCCTTTTCCTAGTTTATACCACGTCAAGTTCGCAGGTGCGCCTATAATCCATCTAATACTTCGTTTTCGGGGGGGAATCCTGTAGAAAGCAGAATGAATAAACTCGACGAAAAGGAAACGAAGCAATAGCAAAGACTGTAGGCAAGTCTGAGCCGATTTCAAAAGTCTCAACAAATTCCGCAACGAGCAAGGAAGGGTCCATTGAATGTCGTTTTTCGGAGACGTGGATTTGCGAGGGAGGCCCATGACCAGGACTACGGACGTCGTACTTTCTTTCTATTGGGCCGCAATAGCACCCGTGGTCAACGCTGGGCTATCATGCAAAGCCAGCTGAGTCGTCTTGACCAGTCTTTCGGCCGGTGGGGACGCAATTTCTCGGTCTTGTAGGACTTGCGGAGCCGGTGCTGGGCTCAGTGACAATCCCGGAATGCCGCTCTCGTCTTCGTCTTTTGGCGCGGCGGTAACTGGCATCTCAGACCTGCTGGACACCCAATGCTGCGAAGTCAATCTTAACCCAGGGCAAAGAACAGGACACAGACCGTCGCTTCTTGTTGGGCATATCTGGGGAGGTGTGATTCGATTTGCCCGGTCCCTTCACGTTGCACGGTAAGTGGTGATTAATAGGATCAAGAGCCAGTAGAAGGAAACGGCTAGATATCGCACACGCACTTTGCCTGTTTTGGGCCGTTTCAGGGCTTGTCTTGGCTGTCGTTCACCTTCATCAAAGACGTAATCCGGCAAGGCAGAACTAAATGAAGAACGTGCATGAAGAACGTGCATCCCGTGCGACCCCTTTCCTTGAAATACCTTTTGATGTTGCGAACGAAGATGCCCATTTGAGACTCGTCGTACTTTTCCCACATCTTGACTAGCTTTGTGAACTCTGTGGTGGGGTACGATATATCTAGTTTTCTGGGACCAACGGAACCGACTTCAAGACATCAGAGGGGTGCTCCGGTATGCTTGATGGAATCGCAAGCGTACTTGGTTTTGGCTCGACGAGGAGACCAATGTAGAACGTTGTTGAACAAACGGTGCTGGCATCTTCGATCCCTTCAATGTCAGCTTTCGTTCGCTTCGCTATTGCATCTGATATTTGTCCTTGTGCCACTTGACACACTTCCTCTCGCGATATGCAGTGGGACACTTGCTCAAAACCTTTGATGAATGGATGGGATAAAACGAGAGAATCGACGTATTCAAGCTTCATAACAAGTTGTCGTATTCGCGACTCAACAGTTCCCGCCCTGGGGAAGGTATGCAGAATGTGTGCGAACTACGTCACAACCTGACACCGCTTACCATTTGATTTGAAGTTCAGAGTCACCTGTAGATGCAATGATTTGCAAGTAATATCGATACTTGTGGAAAAAGTCGTGTTTTGCAAAGAGTTCGGACCAACTGGCAGTCCCGACGATGACTCGATCCACAATGTCGGCACCTTTAGAGATTCATTCAAAAGTTCAGCGATAAAAAACGAAGCTGAAAAACACCTTTCTTAAACTCTTCGGTGACGATCATTTGCGTCGAGGATGTAACATTATGAGTAGCACACATCGCAGGGTAAGCGGGCGTAATGATGGGCATTCTATGAGACCGATCTGCGGGGTACAACTGCACAATGCCAATGCAACCTCTTGTCGGGGAAGAACCAACTGGATACATACTTTGGGATTCCATACTCGGACCTGTAGAGGCCCTTCTTCGATTTGCTTTAAAAGCACGGGCTGGGGCCAGGACCTGTCCCCTCGTCAAATCACTTGCAAGGACGAGACGTGATGCGACGTGCCACTGATACATGATGATAAAGAATCTGCTGACTATCGCTCCAGCAATCGCGTTTGGATATAATTGGCATACTCGAGCAACGAGTATGGCCCAGGCGACGCCACCAAAGAACCCATTCACGTTTGAATAGATGGCTCTCCCTGAGAGCCATGATGAGTGGCGTAAACAAGGAACGGAATTGACGCACGTTGAGCCCAGAGCTTGATGCATCGTAACGAGTCCCGATAAACCTGGACGTTAGGTACCAAACGCAAGATCTCGTCGTTCACTCTGGAACCTAAATTCCGCTTTAACCCAAGTTCAAGATGTGAAAGTGACGGGATACGCTACCGTTGAGACTCCGTACACAACGCTCGTCCAAGTTGCGCAACAGATTGTCATCCTTTAATGATAGGTCATCTGGTATGGATGATAGCGCTAACCGGGCCATCAAGAAATCCAGAGGAATACCAGCAATCTTTGTTTTTATGATAGGGACATACGCTTCAGGAACACCCTGGGAAGGAAAGAGTCGGTGAACAATCGGATATACAACCCGAGCAATGAATACACCCACCGAGACCTCTGACGCATCCTCCATTTCACGCAGCAAGCCCTCGAATACCTCGAAGAAATCCTCGCGGGATACATGTTTTGGGACTACACAGAGGGTATCGATATCGGAGCCAGGACCGTGCACACCCAAGCGATATGAGCCAAAGGTGAAAATCTTGCCACCGGCCGCACTTGCAGCCGCTTCCGACAGCCCGCGTTTGAGCGAAACTTGGTACACAAACTTTTTGACGAGTGCAGCGACACGCCCAAGGACTTCTTCCCTGTGAAAAAGGTCAACGCTCTTGTTGTGGCTGCACTCGGTTCTTGCATGGATTAACCGAGTTTGGAGAAATCCCGATCGTACCTCGTTCGAGCTTCCTGTACGCTTTCAAATGTGTTCTGGAAACGCAGTTCTTCCATGAGTGTCGAGGTGACCTCCTTCTCGCGTTCTGTGGATTCGGCCGTTGAGATGGGTGCTGTCACACCAAGATACCTGGATGACGAACCATGTCAGCAGTGCACATGGGAGAAATGGGAGCTACTAGAGCTGTGGATGTGAGTTACCCTTTCTCAGTAGTCATTTTTGCTGGGTAAACGAGGGGAAGAGCAGAACAGAAGATGGGAAGATGGGAAGATGGGAGCGCAAGTAGTAATAGTCGTTGGTCAGGTGGTTCCTCGAGAGCCACCGAGTTTTGCTTAGTCACCCGGCACCCACTCATTCCGAGTCGCTTTCAGGTTGGACAATGTTAATGACATACACACCCCTGCCCGAAAAACACCACAGCGGCACCCACGTATGGTCTCGAATGCCGTTCTTTTGTGGAGCTACAAGGTTTCTTGTTATCCACAACACTATCATAGCCGTGAAGATGGGCCCAGGACCTTGTGACAAGTGGAGATATGTACGCCCTGGAGGAACGCCGAGCGCCCGCAGTGACGTGAGCTGGCTTCAGTTAGCCTCATATATTTCCCTGGTCGAGGCCGTTTGACATATGCAGTTAGCACCATGACACCGGTCTCAGTGTCCACCCGGATAAGAGGCTGCGCTCATATTTCTACAGGCCGTTTAACACATGCAAGTTAACACCATGGCACTGTATATGCAACTTGTGGTTCACCAAGCCGAGGTTCATACCTCCGAAACGACGTCCCCAGTATGGTAATCTACGTGGCTCTAAGACAAGTCACTGGGAATTCTACAGGGGCAGCAGTGCAGGCATCAACTTGACCCGCTTAGCGCCTTCCTCTCGACTCTCGTCCCGACCTTCTGATTGTTGATCGACACCCGCATCATGTACACGCTTCGGCTCCGTCCTTGCCATGGAAGTAGGTTGTACACGGAAATAAGGTTGAGCAAGCCAATGCGGGAGAATCTTGAGCCCATTCGTAGGCTCTCGCTTGATCAACGCCTCCACAGAAAGACCCTCCGCATTCTTTGCATCACACTGAGATCACAGTCATGGTCCAAAAAAGATGGAGTAAAGTTGATCAGCCACTTTTGATCGCATGCATGATAACGGAGGGCTGCTCACGTCCATCCGCTCTTTCATCTTTCGCACGACGTCCACATACCGTTCTACCGACCGCGGACCCCGAATAGTGCTCAGCTCATCTCGCAAGTCGGTCTCCCGAGCAAGCGCAGGGCGGAGCAGCTTGAATAAGTGGCCTTTGACCGAGCTCAGTGATGTTGGCGTCTTGAGACCCTGTACGATCTCCAGGTACTCGAGTGCCAGGTCTGCGTGCGGGAGGTGCAACCCCGTATCAAAAGCGTGCATCGTTCCAACGCTTGCCGGTGCGAACAATGCCGGGTTGTACAGTTGCCCCTCTGCAGACATCACCGCGTCCGCCCCCGTCTCTGCCAAACACCGCTCAATGTCAGAATGGTAAAGGATATTTCCATTCGCAAAGACGGGTACAGAAACAGCCTCTTTGACGGCCCGTATCTTGACCCAATCCGCTAATCCAGTGTTTTGGCCACGCTGCTCGCGAAGACGACCGTGGCAAGTGAGTATTTGCGCCCCCGCGCGTTCGAGCATACGTGCATATTCAACCGTCTTTTCGACGGTCGGAAACACGCGGAACTTGGCCGTGACCGGTACTTTGAGCTCGCGATGCAGGGTATTGACTTTTGGGGTACGAACAAGACGTCAAAACGAGCGTTGAGAGGAGCGAGAAGGGACTCGTCTTACTCAGCTTGTAAATCAGATCCCAGTCTTGCATCAAAAATGCCCCGTAGTGCCCTGATCGAGCAATTTCTTGTGGACATCCCAGGTTCAGGTCGATCGCATCACAGTGATCTTGGAGCGTCAGTGCAGACTCGAGAAGCTGCTCGGGATCGTTGGCACAGAATTGAACGATAAGCGGACGGTCGGCAGGCCCGCCTTCCTCGCCATGCGAGAGATCGAAGAATTTATCGCGGTGACCCTTTTTTCCTTTATGAAGGCAGAACATCTAGAGTGTGAACCAAACAATGTCGGATCGCACGTCGAAGGGTAGCCGTGAGCGTCGGTGGATAATATGCGCACAAAAAGGACACTGATGTTACCTTTGCATTGATCATCGGAGTATAGACGAGCTGAAACGGAATTGTATGCACAGTGAATGTGTAAAAGATCAAACCAGCTTACCTGTGCGCCATACCGCCGTGCTAGTATCCTCCATGGCTACTTTTCCATCGAGCACCGATGACCACATGGATGAATCCCAATTAACCCCGGTGATGGATAAAAGGACACGCACTAGCTCGCTTTGATCGACCATAGGCGCGACGACATACTTTGGACTACCAAGCACCTTCCTGTAGAACTCGTACCCTGCAAGTTTTTGGGATATGTGTGGTTCGGGTGGTGAAGGGATGTGCTCGACCGTGCGCGTGAGGGTTGTCATACTGGATAAACGACGACCTATGTTAGTAAAATCGGAGGTATGGGTGATGCCAGTGCATTGCAGGCAGGCTCGGAGTCGGATGTGT
The DNA here is from genome assembly GCA_038089535.1 of Hemileccinum rubropunctum. Classification (NCBI taxonomy): domain Eukaryota; kingdom Fungi; phylum Basidiomycota; class Agaricomycetes; order Boletales; family Boletaceae; genus Hemileccinum; species Hemileccinum rubropunctum. The sequence continues at coordinate 18,864 of JBBPLC010000214.1, read as the reverse complement.
GTGCTCATCCGATTCACAGTCAATTTTAGGAAAATAGCCGTATACAACGTAACTAGTCACTTACTACTATACCCCATGATGATTGCAATTATTTCACTGTTTATCAAACCGATTCAGACTTCCCTGCACCCCTTCAATGCATATGTGCGAAAAGGCGACCACTATCATGGTAGCGACGCAGCTAGGAATATCTAGACAGCAGGACGGTACCTCTCATAGTCCATAGCACGAACTGAGCCCTGACGCGAACCTCATTCGAATTTCGGACACCCAGCGATAAGACGTTCCGGAAGCACGTTTTCCCCTGCCTCCACTCTCCCCCACATCATCGTCTTCTCGACCGTCCGTTATGAAATATTGGAATAACGATTAGAGCGGAAACGCGTGTACGGCAAGCAGACATAAATCTTCTGCCAGTTCAACAAGAACCAGGTGACCAACACCACGGACGACCCAGCGAGTACGAAGGCAATAGCGTGCACCCCACCGTAGTGCCAGCCAACGACTGGGCCGAAAGCAAAGTTAAACTCAGGGACACTGATCGTTGGAACATTGGGATTAGGTACCCCCCCGAACGGCCAGTATTCACCGCCCGTGGGAGGGACGATACAGGATATCAAACTATCCCCATTCGCGACGGGCGCAAAGCTTGATTGCGTTGTAGACTTTTGTACGTTGTTCGAGTCCATCACAAAAGCGGCGGGAGATGGGACGGGGTGCTTAGCGTTACACTTCGGGCCCCGTGTACCGATGAATGACGTGTTGTCGACAAGGACATTGTTCTTGACGGTGAAATTCGTAGCTGAGCTCATGGCTATGCCATAGCTAAATGCTCCCGTGAGTCGGTTGTCCTGCACTGTACCACCAGTGCTGACATTGGTGCCATGTCGACTGCCGAACCAGGTACGAGGGCCAATAGCAATACCGATTCTAAACCGATTCGTATAAGATCATTGAGGATAGTAATAAGATTGGCATACTTGATAATGACATCGTTGTCGTTGGTTCCCTGCGTTTCTGGTCCCTGCGGAGGACGAGAAGCGAACCCACCAACGATGGTGTTGTCCGTTACCACAACACCCCTGTAATCACCTCCGAATGGACTAATGTCAACCAAATTGATGCCTCCCAAAAGAGTTTTCTATACGATTACCATCTCAATGCTTCTTAGTTAAATGAGGCGCCAAAAGCGTACCGTCTCCACCCAGATAGTATTGTCCTTCACACGAGTACCTGGTGATCCGAAGAGCACGATACCGCCATCTGTAGGGTTATTGATCATGTTGTTCATTATCAAGCTGTCGCGGCACGCAACGCTAATGCCATCCGCCCATTGTTGGGAAAGGTCGGATCCTGCTGGACCAATTTCATTATGTTGGACGGTAACGTTGGTACAGTCAAGATTCCCTTCAGCGATATGGAGACAAGACCAACTACGTGGGTCGAAGGAGCGAACGTATTCAACGAGTTGATTGGCATTCCGGCCACCCATTTCGATGTTAGCACCTCCGAATGTTGCGGGGGCACCGCGACGCATTCCATCGATCTGCAACTTGGTTGAGAGGGTAAGAGAGAGAGATACTGAATATCTGCACCTGCACGTTGCGAAGTTTGACACCGTCACATTCGTGACATGTTCCCTCCACAGCGGTGGTATGACCCGTACCATTTACCATGAGGCCATCGACCACCAGTATCGCTCTGGTGGAATCCGTCGGGTAGCCAGCGGTACTGATCTCCTGGTTCGGCGCGGTGAATTGCAGTGGTGCAGTGAGGTTGTACTGTCGACTGGGACAGAGGCTGAGAATATAGCCTGGACCAGAGGATTTCAGAAGGTTGTTTAAACGCTCTGTCAGGGAGTCTGCAGGGCTAGGGGATTCGCAGTCCAGGTACGAAAGACGCATGGAGGGGAAGTACGAAGAAAATAAGTAGCTAGAAAAACGAAAGAATAAGAAAAGGGCGGTCTATGAAGCTCTGTGATGAAGGATCGGTGAACATAGCGACTCGGAAACTGAATTGCTTCGGGATAGGGCATGACCGACTACGCGTGAGGACCCGAGTGTTTCATCGGCACCACCGGAGTTTAGTACATCGGGAAGACGAACGTAGCAGGTAAGTAACAGCGCACTTCGAACATGTATGCGTATTCAATCGTCTTCTTTGCGAAATTTGATGGTACTATGGGCCAGGACCCATCAACCTTTTTTGAGGGGTGAGCAAGACTCAGGCTCAATCATCACATCTTTTGAAAATGTATGTTGCCGGTGGGTGGAGCAGGCACTGGCATTAATGAAGAAATGTAAGCATGGCAACCCGCTCACCGTGCTCCACAACTGCCGTCGCCAAGATCGTCCATTAGCGGCTCCACAGACAAATGCGCCCGAAAGAGATAAACAAATTTCGCTCTAGTGACTATCGATCCATAGGTGTGGCGACGTACTTCCGAGTCGCCCCATGCTGTAAAACTCGTGATCTCTGGGTTTCCGGGATGACAGGGCGCCGATATTGGCGTGAGCGTCTGGTGCCCTTCAGAGCTTCTGTGCTCGACCAGACGTCGTTGATAAGTGTTGTGTAAAACGGGCTCCGGATGATGATCGTCACGGACGCGCACCGTGATTGAGTAAAGTATTCAAGTTGGCGTGTCAACTTTCGTGCTCAGCGAAGCCTTCAAGTTACTGCATCCCAATTGCAAGACATGAACTTGAACGTTCGTCGCTGTGTGCTCACGTCGCAACGGCAGGGTTTAAACTTCCGACAATATCTAGGCTCTGCTAGGTACACCCGTTTCGAGAGAGGTAACATTGTATCCTCATTGTTTCCTCATAATCGTGCTCCTTGTACCAGTACCTCGTTGCCTGATATTCTGTTATTTCGCAATCGGTTTCATTTAGTGCGTCCTGAGACAAAATCAAAACATGTGGGGTTTCTGACTATGGTTGCATTCCAAGGGGGAATTACTAAAGTGTGGAAGTTTGCGGGGGAGACTCTATGTTGTACTCCTTGCGGTCTTGTATACGCAACGTCCCAGCATCTATCCAAGCCACGGTCTCGGAGTCAGTCAAAATGGATTCCATAGGTATCATTATTTTTTCTGCATTGAGAACAAAGACATGACGCGCTCACCAGTCGAACAGTTACTTTTGACGGGCAAATCCCTTGGGGCCATGATTCAGGAAAGAGAGGAGACTCGTTGCATCGGCATGCAGTCCTCCTCTATCTACATTCCAGCATTAAGCATTGGACACGTCAGAAACTCCCCTACATGCATCCTCTCAGCTGAGGTACTATTCTTCTGTGCACTCAAGTTACTTTGTAGTTTACTTCTCGTCAACGGCGAGCAGTAGGCTAGGTGGTTTTTCTCTCCACTGGGGTCCCGCTAACGTCAATCTCTCCTTAACCTTGACATCTTGCCATCATGTTCACCGAATTACTTCACGTGATACCTATGAATGCGTCGAACATCAATTATATCACGAAAAGGACAGTGGTTAATTGACCACCTTCCATTTGTGGGTCCCAACACTAAAATGAAGTGGAAGAGGATTCTCATAGTTGTTGTAGGGGTTTGACGCAGACGAAGTCGTTGCAAGTTGTGAGTGATCACTGATCAAGCAATCGTGGCACATCGTACTACTATATCTTCCCACGGAGACACCAGAAGAAATACTTTTTCGAGAACGTCCGTGAAATGGCGTCTTTTGGGGCTCGCTACTCACCTCAAACTTGAAACAGACGTATCAACTTTTATGTAATGTCCTCGCGAAGAGTACTCATACTCGGCATATCCACCACAACCTTCCATCTTGACCGCATCGAACAAGTCAGCTGTGCCAGGGCCATCATATACCTCCCCGGCGATGCTGAAAGGCTAGTAGCTTTTGAAGGCCCGTCAAGACGGCCTATCCCACGACTGTCCGGTGGTGGAACATCATTTCGCATGAGTTGAAACATAGCTTCAGCCGACTCAACTCGTTCCGACTTGTCGGGTCGTTCGTCATCCATTCTCCACAACTAGACGTCGAAGATCAGACAGAGCCTACCATCAAAACGATCAATGGCATGCGAACTTGAATCTCGGATCAATCGATCATCGTTGACTGTATGGTGTCGGTAACGTTTGATACTCTCTTAAATCGAACCCGGTCATAATACGGCGCGGCCTGGCGCCACTTACTCAGCTGTCGGGTAGGTTCACACAAGGGCGTTTGCATTACATTGCTTTATCCATCGACATAACAAGTCGTGGAAATACGGTAATAAAATATAAAAGTCATTACAATAAATCGCACGATATGTCTAGCAAACGTACGAGAGTCAGATTTTCCAAGGTAAACGTGTCCAATTAGTCCTAAAACTTTTGTCGAACGTAGCCCATGGAACCCCGAGGATATATCGTAGCCGCTTCCGAAGAATCCGAACGCTTCAAGGCCCATTTGCGTACAAACCATGTTATGACTGCTACAAGAGCCACAGCTGCGATGGTACCAATGACAATCCCCGCCGTGGTGCCAGCCGACAAGTGATTCGAACTCGTCGTTGTCGCCGGTTCGGGAGGACTGACTGGCGGAGTACTGGAATCAGGGTTCCCCCCAAAGGGCCAGTAATCGCCGCCCGCGGGAGGTACAACACACGTTAAACTATCACCATCCGAAACAGGCGTAAAGTCAAGTTGTGTCGTAGACTTTTGTACGTTGCTCAAATCGATCACGAAAGCAGCGGTAGTGGGGGTGGCGTCGTTGGAAGTGCAGTTGGGGCCTCGTGCGCCGATGAATGACGTGTTGCCGACAAGGACATTGTTCTCGACGGTGAAATTCGTGGCTGAGCTCATGGCTATACCATAGCTGAATGCCCCTGTGAGTTGATTATCCTGCACCGTGCCACCAGTGCTGACATTGTTGCCATACTGGTTGCCGAACCAGGTACGAGGGCCAATAGCGATACCAATTCTAGATTGATTCGTATAAGACTGACGAGGATGAAAGGTGGAAAAATAGAAATACTTGATAATGGCATCATTATTATCGGTTCCCAACGTTTCTGATCCTTGAGCAGGCTCAGAAGCGAACCCACCAGCGATGATATTGTTCGTTACCACAACACCGTTGTAATTCCCTCCAAATGGACTAACGTCAACCATATTGATACCTCCCAAAAGAGTTTGCTATAGGATTAACGCCTTAAGACCGCATATTGAATGAAATGTCAAGGACGTACTGTCTCCACCCATATGGTATTGTTCTCTACACGCGAACCCGGTGATCCAAAGAGAACGATACCACCATCCGTGGGATTGTTGACCATGTTGTTCCTAATCAAGCTGTTGCGGCACGCAACGCTAATGCCATCCGCCCATTGTTGGAAAAGGTCAGATCCTGCTGGACCGATATCATTGTTTTGGACGGTAACACCAGTACAGTTGAGGTTGCCTCCTTCGTCGATATGGAGACAGGACCAACTCCGTGGGTCGAAGGAGTGAACGTATTCAATGACCTGGTTAGCATTCGGGCCACCCATCTCGATGTTTGCGCCTCCGGAGATTGGTGGGGCACCGAGACGCATGCCATTGATCTGAGACTTGACTTAAGAGAGTGAGAATGAATGAAAGTCGGGGTTCTTACCTGCACGTTGCGAAGCTTGACGCCGTCGCAGTTGGTGCATGTCCCGGCTACAGCGGTAGTCTGACCCGTGCCATTTATCACAGGGCCGGCGACGACCAGCGTCGCTCGGGTAGAATCAGTCGGATAACCAGCAGTACTGATTTCCTGGTTCGGTGCGGCGAATTGAAGTGGCGCGGTGAGGTTGTACTGTTGACTGGGACAGAGACTGAGAGTATAGCCTGGACCAGACGAGTTGAGGAGGGTGTTCAAACGGTCTGTTAGGGTATTTGTAGGGTCTGAGGACTCGCAGCTGGACGAAGAAGACCTTGAGTACGAAAACGAGTTAGTGCAGGAAGGGTGACGAAAGCAGTACAACTACCTGTGAAAAAATGGGAGATGCATGGTCATCAAGTACAAAAAGACAAACGAAGGACGGGAAACTTGAAGGTTTGAGCGGGGGTCGTCAAGATAAAGGACATGCTGACAACAATAGCGTTTATTATTCGGGTCAACTAAAGTTTGATAATGAATGGGTTAATTAACCGATTACAACACATGCTTCACGTGACCGGATAATAGCAATTTCAAGTAACGAACAAGTTGTTGGCCCCAGGCAGATGGGTAAGTTGAGATGGCCTACTGATTATATCCGTCCATTCGTCGCTGACGGATTGCAGAGTCTTCGGTGGCCAAGCAGCTCGTAGACAAGATTTATGAGAAGAGAAAGGCTGCCGCACTTGAACTCGAAAAGTAATGCTGTTGTTCTGCTCCGCATGTACGCACTCAGACACCACTGCGCAGGCAGATTCGCGAATGTCACCAACAAGCCGACCATCGACGTATCAATCAGATCATCGAACAACTCGTGGACATGTTCAGTAATGCTTCCAATGCGTTACACATCCGAAACGGTGGTTTGATTGGCCTTGCTGGGACCGCCATCGCGCTTGGCGTCGACGTTGCCCCATACATGGACAAGTTCATCGAACCCGTTCTTGCATGCTTCACAGATCCCGAGAACAGGATAAGATATTTCTCTGCCGAATGCTTGTACAACATTGCCAAGGTTTCCAAGGGCGAAGTTCTCGTCTATTTCAACCCCATTTTCGATTCGCTTAGCAAGGTACGTCACCTATCACCTCTCCTTAAATACCGCCTCTGATGCACTTCAGCTTGCTGCGGACTCGGAATTGTCTGTCAAGAACGGCGCTGAGCTCCTCGACCGTCTTTTGAAAGATATTGTTGCCGAAACAGCCTCTGTGTACATCCCTCAATACCCAGAGACTGAGAGAATACGTAGTCGATTCGATCTCGAGGAGCAGAGTATTCTGGTGCCATATCCTGACGATTCCATCTCCAATGCAACTTCTTCTCCCAGAAAGGCATTTTCCCTTGCCCGATTTATCCCTCTTCTTCAGGAGCGCATCTATGTTGTCAGTCCGTTCACCCGCAGTTACCTTGTATCTTGGATCACCGTCCTCGATTCGGTGCCGGAACTTGAACTTGTCTCCTATCTTCCCGATTTCCTCGATGGCCTTCTGTCAGTGCCTCTTAAGCCGGTGCCCCCTTGCTGCTGAAACGATTCATCCAGGAAGTACCTCTCCGATCCAACTGAGGATGTTCGTGTTGCTACGGAGAACATCTTGGCAGACTTCCTTCGCGAGATACGTGACATTAGCGCGCTTCGTCACCGCCAGGAAGAAATCGCGGAGTCATCGGAACAGCGGCGAGCAGACGAAAAGCTTCCTGATATCACCCTATCTCATTCAGAACGCGCTTTGTTCATCTGCGAGGGTGACGTCATTCCTGATCACGATGCCGAGTTGAACGAGCAAAAATCTGAGATAGAACATCGGTCTACCGGAGGTGGGCTTTCTTTCACTTTCAGCCTGTCTTTACTCACGAGCTACAGCTTGGCTCCCCGGCCAAGGTGTCCGAATAGACTACGCGGCAATAATTGAAATCCTGATCCAGCAGCTGGACGGACAACGTGAGTCGCACTCTCACACGCAATTTTCTGTTGCCAAGGTCATCATTTAACAGATGACGAAATCCAACAATCTACAGCTCTTAGATGGCTGGCGGAATTCTTGGGCTTCGCACAAGAAGTGATGCTTCCCTTTACACCTCGTCTCATTCCAGCGATCCTACCCAACCTTGCCCATCACGTTCCCATGATCCAGTCTGCAGCCTTACGAACTAACAAACTTCTCACAAAAGTCATTCAAGACTTGCCTTGCCCCGGAGATAAGCCATCATCTCGGCAATCAACCATCGAAAAGACAACAACGCGCACGTTCGCCGCTCCACCCGTTCCCCCGTCTCGCCAATCCACCATTCAAGCGGCACCCCAAAGGGATGTCTCGTCACCCGAGTCAATAGCGGACGCCCAACCTTCCACTGTATCGGACAAAATTACTGCACCTACGACTCCGAAATCTCGGCCTGGTACTGTTGTTCCCGCAGCATCAGAGATACCCAGTCGTCCCCAATCCAGGACGTCTTCAATTAGTACATCTGCACCACCCGCGCCTGCAGTAGCTGCTCCGACAGTGCCGTCACCCGTCCAAGAAGAGCAGGGTGAGGGCGACGACGTTTTTGATTACGTAGCAACCGTAAACGAGTTGACGGTACAATTCTTGAGCGAACATGAGCAGACGAGAGTAGCGGCGTTGCAGTGGCTTATTATGCTCCACCAAAAAGCGCCGAAGAAGGTACGCGCTTATCACTGACCTAGGAACTACTTCGGCTCATTATATACGAGATTCTGGCCATGGAAGATGGTACCTTCCCCGCACTGCTCAAGACGCTGTCGGACCCATCCGAAGAGGTTTGGTGATTCGCATTACTGACTTTGCACCATCTGAAGTTTTGTTCCCTAGGTAATCAAACACGACTTGCAGCTGCTCGCACAGATATCTTCTAGTTCAGAGGAGGGCTACTTCCGAGTCTTCATGATGAATCTACTCGAGTTGTTTAGCACAGACAGGAAATTACTTGAAGCGCGGGGAAGTTTGATTATTCGGCAGCTCTGCTTGAATCTCAACACCGAACGTATATATCGTACGTTTGCAGAAATCTTAGAAAAGGAAGAGGTACTTTCATAATTTTTTTGCTTTCTGTGTCATACGCTGATGACTCGTAGGACCTGGAGTTTGCGAGCGATATCGTGCAGAAGCTCAATACGATTCTTGTTACTTCACCTGAACTCGCGGAATTCAGAAAACGACTAAAAAGTCTGGAAACGCGGGTGCGTGGCTTTGTCTGGGTGGTTGATCTACGCCGATTAGATTCATGTTTCTCCAGCAAGACGGGCAAGCGCTCTTCACGACACTCTATCGATCATGGTGTCACAATGCAGTTTCGGTATTCTCACTCTGTCTATTGGCGCAAGCATATGAACACGCCTCAAATCTGTTGTCGATATTGTACGACAAATTCGTTTATATCCCTATTCAAGCCATCTCACTGGTGTGCAGTGCTGATCTTGAAATGACTGTGGCCATGTTGGTTCAAATTGATAAACTTGTCCAGCTTATCGAGTCTCCCGTGTTCACATGTGACGTTTTTCTCTTCCTTCAGCCTTTCGTTGTCTGATATGAAGTAACTGAAGATCTCCGTCTTCAACTCCTCGAACCGGAACGATATCCCTACTTGTTCAAGTGCCTATACGGTCTCCTCATGTTACTGCCACAAAGCAGCGCATTCGTATCCCTTCGCAATCGCCTCAATGCAGTCAACTCTGCCGGTTTCCTACACATCGCTCCCAAATCGTACGTTCGTCTCATGACACGTTTTCCCCCCTACTAATGTAACTCTGTTGACCTAACAGCACGGTCCCATCGATAGCGGCGCGCTCCAAGATTACACAGAGCGAAATCAAATGGCAAGAATTGCTCAGTCATTTTCGAGCCATTCAGGCAAAGCATGAGAAGGCGCGTCGACAGGCGCTCGGGACAGATAGTCTTCCTTTTGCGGGCTTCGACAGCAAGACGGCCGATCCGTCGTCGTCGAAGCTAGCTGACGGTGGGAGTGGGAGTGGAACCGGGGCTGGGGTGGGTCCGTCGATACGACGGCGCGTGGCAGGTGCTGATCCGGCGCCATTGACGGGAGCGGGACGAGCGTTGTCGCCGTTGAATCCAAAGGCGAGACAGAATGGACTGTTGTCGACGACGATGGTGGGACAAGGGACGCAGCCGTTGCCGCCAGGGTCGGTGGTAAGTCCGACAGGGGGTTCGTTGGCGCTGCAGCAGCAGAAGCAGCGGCGGACGGGGTTGGGTCCCGTGACGTTGAGTCCGCGCAAGAGTTGAAGAAGGGGGGTTTAGTCGCTTGGCTTTCTTTTTGCGTTTTCTTGTTTCCCTAACTGCGCTTTAGTCGGATGGACGATCATGATGTTGTAGGTATTGTCGCAATAATGTGTGGGCGTTGCTCTATCGAAATGCTATGATTGGTGGTGTTTTATGGCCTGTTCAACCAGGCTTAAAGAAGACCCTGTTAGGCACCACACAATTTCCTAACTCTGAGCCTCAGGATACACCCCTTTCGCCGTGAGGTAACTTGAATACTTATGCAGTGAGCCACTGTTGCTTCACGCCAGCATTCGCTCTTGCCGCATGTCCCTTGTTCGCTTCCTGCTGTGTAACACCATGTAGCCCACTTGGCATGGCCAAGTTATTTCCCTCACAACCGTGCTCCTTGTGCCAGTCTGTTGCAGCCTGAGATCTTATTTTTTCGTAAATGATTTTATTACACAGGTTTGAAGACCATCTCCAAAATGGCAACTGTGCTTGTTTGAGACTATCGGCCCTTGCCAGTGGTCAGACATCCCAAGACGAAGTTAAAACATCATGGTGCTTGCGGGATCCAACGTACAGGGCGCTCATGTAACTCTTAGTGCGCACTCTTGCGATCTCAAGCCAGTATAATCTGGGAGAATATCTATGATCCGATTTGGTTAGGGTGTCTGAGGATTGTTTGAAAGATTGCGGCGGGGAGATAAATGTGTTGACCCCCTGCAATCTTGTCGTGCCCTATGCGCGGCGGGGCCACTGGCTTGCTACGATGCCAAGTTTGACATTCCAATTACATGTTTTTAGGGTTTATCTTATTATTGCTCCAGTCCTGTGACATCCATAATGGTAAAAGCAATAGGCTTGTGCAACAAACGATAAAAAAAAATACCCTCACATCCGCGCTTTGGCAGGTACAACCAAGTTCGATCGAATCGTAGATATGTCATCGTCGCCAAGTCCACAGAAATTCTTCACATAAGCTTCTACGCCGCCGTACTTGTCCCTGAGCAAAGCTAGCGTAGCGTGCATCGTTTCGTATCTGAATGTGACATGAGCTTCAGTGTGGAGGTCACCATCGATCCGTACTTACCGAGAAGAGAGCATCCGAAATGCGAGCTGATAGTTGGCTGCGAATAAAGGCTCTTTCGAAAGTCGTCTGATGATCTTTTCTCGATCTGGTTCGCGGCCTATTCGAGTCAAAGAGTAATCATGACATATGAGGTGGTCCTCTACGCCTGCGAGCTATGTGGGAAATGAGCGTTGATAAAGCGGCACTAGTTGAGATTGTCGTACTTTGAGCAGGATGGCAGCAATGATGCCGGTGCGATCTTTCCCCGCTAAGTGACATTCTGTCAGACGACTAGCATCACGGGATGCAGAGACAGACAAACCTGTGCAGTGGAACAGAAACGGTGCGTTTGGTCTATCTCGAACATGTCGGAGAATAGTGCCAAATGCGCGACCACCATGGTTGAGTATTTGAGAGTATAACTTCATAAAAGCCTGTACGAGCGCTGAGCCGGGAATTATTTCATGAGTGGTAGTGACCGCTGTACCTCCGTAGTACCGCTTGCATACAACTCGAATTTTCTACGGAAATAAGAATGTGAGCGAAGAACGTAGGACCAACGCACTTCGCTATGCTTTCTGGACTGTAGTCCTCGTTCTTAAAGACAGGCACATGCAATATTTGAACGCCTTCGATGGTGGGTATCGGAGCGCTATACTTCTGCATCTCTGGGTCTGATCTCAGATCAAACACAGTAGTAATTCCGAGCGTTCTCATTTGTTGAATGCCTGGTAAATACGTCATCAGGAGGTGCCCAAACAAAGTATGGGAACCAAGAGAAACCTTGTTCCGTGACATTGGAGACTTCTGCGCTGCGAAATGCATAGCCGGGCTTCATGACAAGATTGGGTGTAGTGGTGGGGTAGGACCCTACATCGCGCACGTTGGATACGCCGGATACTTGGACAAAGGGTGGTCTGGAGAGGACGTCCGCGACGTATGCAGAGTCCAATGCTTCCAGCGAGTCGTCCGTCGCGGTCATAATGAGGGCTAAGAATTGACTGAGATTATATGAGCTCGGGTCATATTGGCAGAAGTGACACGCGGTAGACACGTGATGGACAAGTAGACATTGGTTTAGGGCAAGCAGTCTCGTGGCGAATCTTGTCGCGTCGCGAGATCGCTTCTTGACATCGGATATCTACGACGATGGATATTGACGGTTTGTCCTCGCCGCCAGCACCGAGGTCGTCGTTGCCGCCGAGCAGCGCGCCTAATCCAACGGCGTCGTCAAATGGGACCCCAAGATTGGCCAGGCGACCACCGACAGATGCATTAGCGTTTGGCGACAGCGAAGCACAAGAAGGTCAAGGTGAAGATGAAACAGGCGCAAGGCGCAGGCGGAGACCGAGAAACCAGCCAGGTGGTGATGTTCCAGTGGTTAGGGATGCGGTAGGAGAGAGCGTATGCGAGAGCTTTGAAACGTTTCTGAAAACGTGAGTGGTCATTGAGTGGACGTGTTATCCTTCTTCACTTTGTCATGGCCTAGTTTTACTGAAGACGTTGCATTACCATCCACGCCTGCCTCTGATGGTGGTCTGCCCGAAGTGGCAGACGGAGAGCTGGTGTATGTTCAGCAGATCCACACCATGCGGGAATACGAAATCACGACTCTCTTCGTGGATTACGGTCACCTTTTACAGAGAGACGACGTTCTCGCAGACGCAATCCAGAAGCAATATTACAGATTCCTTCCGTATCTGCGTCGCGCGCTTCACAACCTCGTCGCACAGTATGAACCCGAATATCTCAAAATAAATCCGACTGCCGCCACTACAGACTCTTCGAACCTCCAATCCCGCGAATTCAACATTGCATTCTACCACCTCCCTTTGGTATCTGGAATTCGTGATCTCCGCACAGATAAAATCGGTACACTGATGAGTATCAGTGGCACTGTGACGCGGACAAGTGAAGTACGGCCTGAGCTACTGTACGGAAGTTTCATTTGTGAAGTTTGCGGTGGTCTCGTCAATGAGGTAGAACAACAGTTCAAGTATACCGAGGTGCGATTTCAATTTTCGCGTAGTTGATATCTTCCTAACCACCAGACGTACAGCCCAGCTTATGTCCCAATCCGACCTGCGGTAACCGCGTTGCATGGCAGCTACAAATCGATACCTCTAAATTTACGGATTGGCAAAAAGTTCGCATTCAGGAAAATCCTTCCGAAATACCAACTGGCTCTATGCCTCGATCCCTCGATGTCATCCTTCGATCTGAGCTCGTTGAACGAGCAAAAGCCGGAGATAAATGTGTATTTACTGGAACATTTATTGTTGTGCCAGACGTCAGCCAACTTGGACTACCCGGTGGAAACAAGGCGGAGCTTATGCGCGAAGCGAGCAAAAGTGGTGCGAATGCTGCAACGGGAGGTGTTTCCAGTGGCGTAACGGGCCTGAAGAGTCTCGGTGTGCGAGATCTGCAGTATAAAACAGCTTTCTTGGCGTGCATGGTACACGATGCTGATGGTCGGGTGAGTTACCAACATATGTATGCATTAGAGCCACGAGTGATATCTACTACAGGGTGGTACCAATGTTCGTGGTGAAGAAGAGGACGGGGAGGAGGATGGACAAGCCTTCCTAAGATCGCTAACGGAGCCCGAATTCGATGAGCTCAAGAGCATGATCGACTCGGACCACATTTATTCACGCCTGGTGGAGAGTATAGCACCAACAGTCTACGGCCATGAAATCGTAAAGAAAGGACTCTTGCTGCAATTGATGGGGGGTGTACACAAGCAAACCGCCGAAGGGATGCACTTGCGTGGCGACATCAACATCTGCATTGTTGGTGATCCGTCGACGTCTAAGTCACAATTCCTAAAGTACGTGCTAGTCCCCCTTCCACCCCCCAAGTGCAAACCAACCATGTATCTGTCAGGTATATCTGTTCTTTCTTGCCACGCGCAGTCTACACTTCCGGAAAGGCATCTTCTGCTGCTGGTCTCACGGCGGCAGTCGTGAAGGATGAAGAAACAGGTGATTTTACCATCGAGGCTGGTGCCCTGATGCTAGCCGACAACGGTATATGTGCCATTGACGAGTTCGACAAGATGGATATCTCAGATCAGGTAGCCATCCATGAAGCGATGGAACAACAAACGATATCCATTGCCAAAGCTGGTATCCACGCCACACTCAATGCGCGGACATCGATTCTAGCTGCTGCAAATCCTATCGGCGGACGCTATGACCGAAAAAAAACGCTCAGGGCAAACCTTGCAATGAGTGCGCCGATTATGAGTAGATTCGACATGTTCTTTGTGGTCCTCGATGAGTGCGATGAGAAGACGGATTTGAACATTGCCAAGCATATTGTTAACGTTCATCGCTTCCAAGATGAAGCTATCAATCCGGAATTCAGCACGGAGGCTCTGCAACGGTATATTCGCTACGCACGGACGTTCAATCCCAAGGTGAAGGAAGAGGCTCTTGAGTTCGTGGGCTTTGCTGATTCTTCATTAGCTCACACCCGAGGCAGCGGATGTCCTAGTCGAAAAGTACAGAATCTTGAGGCAAGATGATGCCAGTGGAATAGGTCGAAACTCGTATCGAATTACCGTCCGACAACTTGAAAGTATGATCCGTCTCAGCGAAGCCATTGCCCGCGCAAACTGCACGTCAGAGATAACACCCTCATTCGTGCGCGAAGCATACACTCTTTTGCGGCAATCCATCATCCACGTCGAACAGGACGATATCGATATTGACGAGGAAGAGCCCGATGGCGAGCGTGGTGCAAATGGGAACATGCCACAAGCTGCGAGCGAGCTTGACGAAAGCCAGGACGTGGTGATGTCATCGGCTGAGATCGAAGCGATGGATGCCGCAGAGGAGAGTTCATTAGGATTGAACCGTATGACAACAAGCAGTGGTGCTGGACCGTCGTCGACGTCACGCGCAGGGAGTTCGTTGCCAGAAGCACTACCCCTTGCTCCGCCTCAGCCAAGACGACGAATGGTTATCACCCACGACAAATACATGACGTTGCAGAGTCTCGTAGTGTTGCATATTTCCGCAACAGAACGAGAGACCGGACAAGGGATCGACAGGGACGAGCTCATCGATTGGTACCTTGAACTCAAGGAATCGGAGATACAGGATGTCGAAGAGCTAGAGTACGAAAAGGAACTCGTCACGAAGCTTCTGAGGAAGTTGGTGAAGGTATGGAAGTTGCATTTCCTGAATGTAGACTCGATCTGAATGGAATGAATTTCATCACTTACAGGACAAATACCTTTTGGAGGTTCGCGGGGACGTGCAAGAGTCGTTGCCAGGGTCTGCCAGCGATGGAACGGTGCAACAATCTTCCTCCTCGGGACAGGCAGGAGAGAATGATCGTGTGTACTACATGGTTCATCCTTCGGTAGACACGGAAGGAGGGGACTCCTCACATCCTTGATTGTGGGTCTGAATCTTGGTTAGTCGTCGTTGATCTGCATGTTGGTTTATCCCGTCCCGCTGTTTTGTTGCTTTACCTTGTATGATCACATCTACTCGGTAGCTTTGTCTGATTGGTTCCCGCGGTACGACTAGTACTTGCGACACCACTCCGGAGAGTGAACTAGATCTAGTCACCGTTGATTACTACCACCGCATCCAACGTCAATGTCGTGTGGCAAGTCGATTCAACAGTGACTCACACTCGAAGCACTCGGATAGTAGAATGGCAACCGACGACCTTGATTCCCCAACTGTTTCAGTGCTGCTGCTGGACGGCAGCTTGCAATACCCGTCTATAACACCGGATACCACAGTGCAGGACCTTATCGAATCCCTAATCCAGCTGGACGAGGTCAAACGTACAGTGCTCGACGTCTCACCCTCTGCCTGGGTGCTTCAGCGCGTGCGCAAGGAAAAACCGGGTCGATTATGGGACGAAACCGAGTTGGTGGCTCTTGGAGACGGTAAGGCCTTACTCGATATCTGGTGCATGTCCGTTATTTACGTATTCAGCCGTCCTGGAACCAACGTCGTTCATCGCCCCATCCTTGGGCAAGTCAAACTCTGATCCGGCGGATTCGTCTTTGAAACAATTCTCCGCGTTCCCGCTGACTTCCCGGCTGCACGCACCTGTGTTGCGGCTCGTCGCTCGACATCCACTTCACTCGCTATCGCTTGCATTTTTGCGCATACCCGAAATCAACGATGGTTTCGAATGGACCGTATTCTTTGGAAAGGACGCTACCGTCGAAGATGTCATCAACAATGTCGTTCAAGAACTCGGGCTATTCAAGGTGCTCCCTTCTTCCCGTGGAGGTGGACGGGTCGAGTATGTACTCGAGGTGCTTTCTGGGAACCAAGGTGCGAGGTTGATTGATCCTGAACCGCGCCTCAAGTTAGTGGTGATACTGACTTGGATGATAAGCTACACAACTGCCCGGTTCCACGCTCATGGTCGACACGCTTAGGTCTTGCGAGCATCCACCAACCGTCCGATTCTGCATTCCGGACCAATGGTTCCTTCGCAAACCGCGCTCTTCTGCCCAGTCGCGTTCCTCAACTGACTCCACATCACGTATGGACGCTGGCAGCTCTGCAGACGAAGAAGGGGAAGGCACTGCGAAGCAGAGCAAGTCTAGTGCCGGATCTTCTACTTATTTCACAACCGCTCCCATGCCAGGGTCTCCCGAGTGGCGAGGTTCAATCGCGCAGAGTCGTCTCACGAGCTTGTTAGCTGGCTGGTCTCAGCCTGCACCTGCGACAACATCGGTGGTCGTCGCAACCCCTGCTGGTAGTCGGAAGAGCGTCAGCGAACCTTTGCTAGTTCAACAGAATACAGGCGGAAGTCTTTTGGTGGGAGAAAGCGCCGATTCTGTCGAATTCGACTTGGAAGAGTTTGAAAGTTCTCTGGTAGGCAGTGAGTATTCATTTTCAAAGGACTGTGGATGACCCGTTTCCAGGATGTGCTCGGTTTCAAGGGCGAGGCGAGGACAAATATGCTGTCCATGGCGCCAGAGAAGAAACGACAGCTTATCGAGCAAGTACGAGGCAATATCGACAAGATCACACCTGGCCCTCTTGGTTCTGCAACCTCCTCCGCAACCTACGGACCGTCTAACGGGGCCGCGCTCCCCCGGCTTGTTCCACAGCCCAGTGGCGATTTGAGCCTCTTCAAACGGCTCTCTACTTTTCCGACGTGGGGCTCAACAACTTCTCTTCCACCATCAATTGCGAACCCCAAGAGTCGTGCGAGTGGCGAATTTGCCACCGGATCCAGGTTACCCTTTTCTTCCGAGAAGGTAACGGAAGAAACGCAATCCGTACAGTCACAGACCACTGGAAGCATGTTTAGCACTTGGTGGACAGCTTTGGGGGGAGAGGCAACCAAGGACAACGAACATTCGATATCCGCTCGTGCCTATGTGGATAGCATACGCAAGTCGCGGAACGCGAACTCGAAGCTCGCAAAATACCTTATCTCGTTACGAGTGCACCTCTCCACTGCCAAGCTGCCCTGGATCGAGACATTCATAGCTGAAGAAGGTATCATTGCTATCAGTGGCTTGCTTTCTTCGCTAGTCGGAAAGGGCGGAAAGAGAAAGGATCTTACTGACAGCGAGAATAGCGTTCTCCTGGAGGTGATTAGGTCGTTGAGAGTCCTTTTGAATACCGAGGCAAGTCGTTGAAAGAGATTCAACTACAACATGGAGAGTCGAATGATTTTTTGATAGCCTGGATTCGACGCTGTACTCTTATCTCCGACCATCGTCACGCACATTTCATACTCCCTTCATGGAACGTCTCTCAAAATCAGGACACTGGCGGCGGAACTCCTCGCGGCGATATGCATGGTTTCGTTCGACGAAGGTCATCGTGCAGTCTTGGCCGCTCTGTCTGAGTATCGAATCGCATATAATGAACTCTTCCGGTTTCACTCACTGGTGACAGCTCTCAAGATATCAGATTCTGTGGAGTCCGTGGTATCGGAGGTGACATTTCCTATGGAAGAAGAGGGGGTATGGGAAGCGAGGACGGCATTCATGGCGCTCATCAATGCCTTGACGAACTGTCCCCACACGTTGGAGGAACGCATCGTGCTGCGAGACGAGTTCAGTCGACGAGGTCTAAATGAGGTGATTGTAGTATGTTGCGATCCGATTTTGGTGTCCTTGTTGCGGTGTCTTGATGCCCCTCCTAGGCACTCCGGTACATCAAACCTCCAGATCCGCTGCTCAAACAACTGGATATGTATACGGAGGAGAAATACGAGGACGAAGAAGATTTTCGTGAGCGAGCACGGAGGGCAGTGCGGGATAGCCGTAGGCAATCCGTCGAAACCTCGGAACCGAGTATCCTGTTCGACGAGATCATGCAAGTTGCTGTATTACTCAGGGCCGGGGAAACGGTGGAGAGTATCCTTCGTAATCTCAATCTCATTTTCCAAGGTGTTTCTGACCCGTTGGTATCGTATACGTTATACCTGCCGATCCCGTCTCTGATGATGCCTTAGATTGTTCAAGATTGGGACCCTCTCTATTTTGGACGAGTTCGTCGGAGGCGTTGCCGTGGTGGAGGACTCGTGCGTTTTTTTGAATCTGTAACGTCGTCATGGCTCTGATGCAGAGTATTTAAGCGAGCAAGCATGGACAACATTCCTGCAGACCCTGGTCGCGTCAGTGCAACGTCTCTCTGGGAGAAATCTTTCCATCGGAAATACGAAGACATGGGAAGAGGAGACTCGGGAATTGCGTGTCCAGGTGGAGAACCTTACTCGAGAGGTATGCTTTATTCATTCCTTTCATGCATCTGCTCATCGTTTGTGCAGAATGCAACGTTGAAGACGAGCAGTGGCCATCGTCATCGCCAGGAGGGTTCTGCCATATATGTCGGAAGCGATTCGTCCCCGGTGCCCACACCCGCATCGACGCCGCCGCCCAAGTCGAAAGCCAATCCGAGCT
>JBBPLC010000213.1:0-42194 GCA_038089535.1 Hemileccinum rubropunctum | reverse complement strand
GTTACATTTGAAGAACTCATTATGAAGTCCATAATGAAGACTATGCAAGCAAGGGCCTCAGGACAGTCAGGTGATCCATTAGTTCCTGCTCAATGCCATAATTCTATGAGCAAATCTAGTAATGAGGGGAACAACAAGGGCATAACCCAGGACAGGATTGGGTCCAAGAGGACTTTTTGTTGTAGTTCGGGCTACGACACTACTGCTTACCGTTACGTTCATTGCATTCCCCTTATCCCGGACTTACGATCTTTACTTTCGAGGTCACGTGACTTGGCCACGCTTTATCTTATCTATTGTACCTTAGGGGCACGTGCTAGTTCCCATGATCACGTGCCTACAGGTCGACCTAGACTTTGCCTAGATCCATGATGTCACTATAACATCATGCCTCATGGCTACCACATTCCTTACCTTTAGACCTACCCTAGAGTACACAGCCTGGTCCGTGCACTCTCTCGTAGTAGTATATATAGTGGTAGCAATGCAACTGGGTTAGCCAGTCTTATTCATTTGTTCTACCCTCCACCTAGTGGGGCCTGGATACACTTGAGTACTGCTCATCCTCTCCTTCTGCCAGTTAGCCACCGTTATAGGGCTACTATCATATTTATCGTTCTTGACGACACTTGGGCCATCCTAGCTAGAGGCTAGGCCGCCCTCGTTGGAGTTGGTTCTTGCCGTTCCACTCCATTACACTTTTGGGAATATGTTGATGCCTTACTCAATAATATGCATGCCTCAATTGTGGCAGATGATGCAATGCTGGATCAGCAGAAGATTTTTCTCAAAAAGTAGGTCAAGTCCATTTTTTGCGTGCTGACTATCCAATTTTTCTAGGTTCTTCACTAAATGCCTGCAAGGAGACTTAACCACCTATCAGGTCACAAAACAGAACATCTCTGTTCCTCAGGCTTCAAATCAGGTTCTCTCTAATTGGCAATGTGCTATTTATCAAGATCTTGTCTGGTCCTGAATATGTTAAAACATTGTCATCCCACTTCTGCTCTGAGCTCCAGTAATATATCACTGTTGATATGCTCTTTCCTTCACACTTTCTCTCATTCTCTCATTCTCTCTGCTCCCCTTCCCCTTAATGCATTAGTGTTGATATTGCCCTTGGACTCTAGGCTGTATCTCTCAACCCTCTCTCTCTCTCCACATAATGACAATCATTGATATGTGCTCAATCTCCAAACATGGTCTTTTCTACTCATTCACAATACCTCTCATCCATTTTCCCTTGCTCAATCACATGTCTAATCATGTTTACTGCATGCACAATACATTATTTTGGTGGTTTTGTCATCAAATTATATCCATGTGCTGCAAATAATATGAATAGTGCATCCAGCACATTGGATTGGTCATTTGCAGGGGGCTTACAGAAATCTTATTAAAGGATCCATAGTTTTGTATAGCATTTGACACAATAACATACTTATGATATGTCTAACAACCAGAGCCTGTCATACACTACAAAATATTATTAACCAAAGCAATGACCAGAGGGCCTATAAGCATCACTGTTTAGTCAGTATCAGCATACATGTTTGTTCCAGCATCAGGCATTCAACATCCCTCAGATGTCAGGATAAAGGTATGAGAACAGTTGGAGTAATACATAACATTTGTTCATTCTTGGTGGCTTGTTGATGATACAGTTGATCATCAGACTATATATTTTATAACATCCAAATTATATTCTCAAGGATGCATTCCCTAACATTTAATAATGCAGCTTTTTTAATGCCTTGCACAAATGAATGACTAGTACCACATGCTGACATCAGCGAGACCTTCATCAATTTTACCGTCCACCAGACATCAGCTTACTTTAGGCATGTAGTCACAGTGAGGTGATCACCAGTAAAGTGTACGAAAATGCAGTCAAGTGGCAGATAAATGCCCATTTTGCGGGCGTAAAGCGAAATAAGTGAGGCAGCCCGAAATGTTTACAATTTTTACGCGTGGGATCTGTAAAAATCCTCAAATAAAGATAACTAATGCGGCATTATTCACACCATTTGGTACCGATCTTGCTTGTTGATGCCTTCTTTGAGAGCCGTACTATGCATAGCAACGACAGGTGAACTCGGCGGCTCAGCGCTGAGCGGTACTCTGACTTCTGAACTCGGATTCCAAATACTTTATCCATTTGGATGGATGTGATGTGTCTCAAAGCGTTCCTCTAATGTTATGTATATATTTTCTTTTTTCATCTACCAGCCGGTTTCTTTGTCGAGGTGTCGGATGTCGATCCCGGCACATGGACGATAGATTTTAATAATGTTGTTCTAGAGTGATGTCTAATGAATGAGGGGTGATTTTATCCAAGGTACCCGTCTAAGGCGTAGGTAACTCGTCTACGATTGCATGCTCCATCAATGCGTCCATTAGGGTTATTTTGTACCAATAATGCTGCCGTCTCAGAGTCGCGGCTTCGTGAGAATATAATCCATAGGCTGTCGGATTCCCGACCGATGATCTGCACCGGTGTCTGGCGTGTCGATTGGTTCGGTACTTGCAGACGCGAAGTCGTTTTCTTCGCCGCTCTTATTTGCTGACAGACAGATTTCCCTCATGTCTCTAAGGGCGTCTGTGACATGCTCAATAAAGACACGTGTGGACGTCGTCGGACACGAGTGCTTGGATTCGATGCAGAATTTAACGGCGTGCGGGCCAATGAGGTCTATTCCGTGGAATGGGAGCATCGGTGATTCAAGTATAGCCCGCACAGGCAAATAATGCGTGGAGTGGATCGACATGCGTATCGTGGTCAACGATGGTGAGTGACGAGTAGCAAAATGGACTCACAATTTATTCCATATCCATCTTCATACGGCGATCCAAACCTTCGAGGATGAGTTCGTCGTCAATAAGCAGAGCAGGTGGATATAGAGATGCAAATTTGAGGAGTACAATAGATAGGTGATGCGCAAGGGCCCCCTCACCAAGGTAGAAAGAAGCGTTAACATCTGTACTCACCCGGTTCCTCTGAACCACCATCCTTCACTTAGACCACTCGTCGACAACCGCCATTCTTGGCTTTTCTTGAAAATAGGATCCTCGAATAGAGGAACACTCTTTTCTGAATGTGAAAAAGGTTGGAGTGTCGCCTTTTTGCACACAATGGTATCCTGAGAAAAGGTATCTTGGCTAGCATATGACGAGGTTTCGGTAATATCATCGAGCCATGCCCATTCATCACTGAGGATGCAGCGCAGGCCAAGAAGATGTCGATCAATCCCGCGACCCATCATCGCCGAGCGAGTAAGCGAAGAATGGACTTTGAGAGCGGACTGAAGCAGAGGGTAAAGATCAAGCAAGGGCTGTAGTACATGCCGTGCATGCATCACATAAGAACACCGTCAGCGCAAGAAGACAATAATTAGATGTAAGGAAAACGTTGTCGTCAATGTTGTCTCGCATTAGCATTGACTTGTACTCACCGCGTCCCGAGTCTGGTCCACACGTCTCCCCTGCCACCCCGCGGACGCCTTGAGAAAGGTATAACTCTCCGTCGTAAATGAACGTATTGTCTCCGTACGTCCATGCTGGAATGTCCGGGTGAGTGCTGTTTCGTACACTGGGGATGGGCGCCGATGGATCCGAAAGTATGCAAGCTGGAGTGCAAGTTGCACAAACGCATCGGCCGAGTATGATGCTATTAGTGGGACGATAAGTACCTTTGATCAGAAAGTATGCACTTGAAAGTCATGTAACTTACACACTCGCTGCATTTCCTCGCCTCCCCACTCCTCGAAATAAGATACCTGATGGTCCGAGTTCGAGACAAGGGTCCGTGCGTGCTGCATCGCATTCTCGATCGCAATCTGTATTGATGGTGACGAGACAAAATTGATCGGTGTCCAACGTGAGCCCGACCCAGCTTCTAAACCCTTCAACTTGTCATCCTCTTGACGGATGTTCTCGAATGGAACATTAGCCAAACCTCCGCGGATGCTCACCCCATTGGCCCCAGCGACTGCCCACTCACAAACCACACTTGGAATCAATGCGTCCACTGGGGAGTGTTCACCCGTTGCACCTGCTCGCGTACTGGGCTCGACCACGAGAGAGAGAGGTTTGTCAAAGAAGCGGTTGAGTGCTGAAGGTGAGGAACGAACTGTGTGTTGGTGAGATAAGAGGTCAGACGGCATTGTCGACGAAGAACGGGATGGTTGAACGGTGGGATGCGAATCGGGAACCTGTTGATCGATGCGAAAAGTAAGGCGGAGGTTTTCATCACGTTGGTCTGCGGGTACAGAAGGAGCAGACCAATGGTCTAGGGAAAGCGCAAAAAGGGATTGGTGGATAGCTTCAAATGAGTGTTTGTTTTGCGATGAAATGGAGAGCAACGTGGAGTAATTCTGTTGGGTTGGTCGAGCAAAATCAAAAGACGGCAACAAAAAAATTATATATAATCTTACCCGAGACCACTCGTCTCTGTTATCCGCAGTGAGGACGCCAACCTGTACAGGCGATTGACCGTTGCGTCGGCGATGCTGGACATCGGTTACAACTGCCCTCATACCACGCTCAATCTCGTCAACATGCAAGGGTGCACCAGTAGTAGGGTCCGCTACACGGAGCGCGTAGTAATAATCATGTGCTAGGACAGTGATTGTGGATGCCCACGGTGAGGAGTGAGGCGCGGGGCTGGTAAGCTTATCTGAGGAAATTTGAGGGACACGACAGAGGTTAAATATTCGAGAGGTGCAATGTCTTATCCATAGGCCTGGTAGGTTGTATATAAGCAAAGGTGAGAATAGAAGCCATGATAGTACCTATCCGAGTGGTGTCGGGATAGAGTTCTTGGCTGTTCCGTCGCTAGGATGAGCGAGAGAAGTGGAAACGGAGAGGATACATACGAGTGCATCCGGTGCTTAAAGTCAAGGATTCCGTGCACAAGACAAGCTGCTCTCCTGACCTGCCAAGGAGTGATTCCCTCGGCATGGTTCGTGACTACTTCCGCTGGTACATTCGGATCATTCACAAAGGCAAGCCACCAGTTGGAGTTCAAGAGGAGGGGTGCTCTCCACTCGAGGTAGGTCTTTTTCAACCAAAAGTTGTCATCGAGCCAGTTGTGCGGAGAGACCTTGTCAAGAGCGCGTAGACGTGCCTGCGCGCGGTGTGCAGGACCATCGAGAAAGGACTTGACGAGCGCCTGCTGTCTGGCGTAGGCAGCGGTAAATGAGGGCCCGCCGTTGTGCTCGTCGGCGAGAAGGACTGGCTGAACGGAACGGAGGTAACCATCGAGTGTCTTCGTGAGGTCCGGTACAGGCAGACGCGCTAACATCACCGTCCTAAGCATAGTGGAACACGTGACCAGTCGCGGTCTCTTCCATGCCCGCTCATCAACGCGTCCGCGCGTGGATCGCACAAAACTACCAGAAACCAGCCATCGACCAGGTAAGAACCGCGCTCAATTCCTCATCGCGCCAGCCAGCCAACGACGCCGTTAGGAATGGCTTGCAGACTGTTCAGACTGGGTCGCATCCGAGTTTGGCCTCGATCCGAACAGGGACTTTGACCAGTTCATCCAACACGTCGAGGCACAGCTCCTCCAATCTAATCTTGCCGACTCAACGGTGCTCAGATCCGGAATCGATCCTCTGCTCGTCGTTTCCAACCCACCTCGCCCACCCAACGTTCGGCATCCAAGCCGCCAAGCACCCCGCCAGAAAAAGACGACTGGCGCGACACCATTGCTCGTCGAAATCAAGAGCATCACGGAAATTGCACATTCTGCATTTAGCCTTCTAAACACTCATCAGACCCGTCTCGATCGGGCAGACCTGGGTCTAGCACACGAAGAGAACGCGGATCAGCATCAGGAGGAAGACGAGGGCCCCATTCCCAAGTTTCCGCGTGGTATGCTCAAATTTGAGCTCTCGGATGGGTTAACTGCGTTTAGGGCCATCGAATTTAGGTCCCTTCCTCAGTTGGAGCTGAGCACAACACCCCTCGGGTACAAAGTATGTCCCTTCTGAATCTCACTGCTTGCTCACTCACGTCTTTCCTCGTAGATGCTTCTTAAATCTACACCTATACGGAATGGCATCGCATTTCTCGAGCCTGCGAACGTTGTGCTCAAAGGTTACAGGACGGATGACCACGATATCAATAGGGAACAAATTTTTCTGACTTCTCTCAGGAAACGGCTGGGGTACGCAGTTCATTTCGTTATATTCTTTGTTACTATGTCTCATCGCCAAGCTGACTTGCTCACAGACGTCCAGATCCACCACCCGAGGCACCTACTGTAGGTCAGCCACAAGTCAACCCACCTGCTCAACCAGTACGCCAACACCAAACTCCGCCCGTAGCGCAACCACAGCACCCACTCGCCGACATTGATGAAATGTATGTGGATGACGAGGTAGATCCCGATGTCCTGCGCGAGATGACCATTCAAATGGACGAGGCGATCGATATGCAAAAGAACCAACGGGCTGGTATTCGTGTGCCACCACCTGCAAGACCTGCTTCGACTTCGAGAGCCGCCAGCGGAAATCCCAAACTAGCCTTGCGTCTCAACACCACGATCGCGTCTTCGTCTCCTAAAGTCCCATCTGCCGTCTCTCCACCGGTTAATACATCGGCTTACTTTACTGCCCACTCATCTAATTCCAACCCAATTCCTGACACCGGTCTTTCCCCCCACCCAGCCACTCTACGCAGCCCGGAGCCGGATTTCGACATCACTTGGGACGTCGACGACACAGGACTATCTAGCCTACCTGCTAAGAAACATAGCTCTGCATCTGCGAAGCTACCGTTACCTGCTCAGAAAAAACAAGATGTTCCGTCTGAAAGGCAGCCCTCGTCCCCCGATCCTTACGACGACCTTTCGTTCGATATGGACGTGGACGAGTCGTTTTTTGAACAGGTAGGGATGATCGAACAAGATGCTCTAGGCACGGCAGCCAACAAGGGAAAAGGCAAGGGAAAGGACACTGTCACGGAAGGCATGACGCCGCATAACCGTCCGGGCGCAGCGAGCAGGAAGGCGCCGTCTGGTTCGGCTCTGGGTACGAAACTTTTAGCTGTCTCTCCCGTGTCCCCTTCCGGCGCTGAACGCAGCAAGAGGAAGCGAAGTAGTACGAAGCGGGCCACCAGTACCTCGTCATTGAGTGGTTCAACCGAGACACCTATGCCACAGTCCACGCAGTCATCGGGACATCGCCTTACCCGTGATCCGTCATTAATTGTTATTTCGTCCTCGGAAGACGAAGCCCCGGCAGGAAGTCACAGCGCAGCTGGACCCGATCCTGTGCGGAGACGTGCTCAGAAAAGAAAGGGGATGGATCAAGATCATGTGGCAGACTCGGATGTGATTGATATCTCTGACTAGGGCTCTCTACCCACGCTTTTTTCTTTATGGAACAACCCTTTCAACCACTACAAATTTTGAGAAAAGGTACAGTTTGAGAAGTATGCATCTGGAATCGATAAACTTTCTGTGGAAGATTTTGTGCGATCCTGGTTCGGAGGACGTGCCCGGGTTGCAGGTCACTGTCGATTTTCCATGATTTTGTCGAATGCCTCTATCGAATTTCGATTGGGAGCGAATCGGTGTCCCCGACGGTGGCATATTGCGGTGGGCCGAGCGAGACCAATATAATCTTTGGACAAATATTGTTGGCTGTGCTCTATCCCATACAGGCCAAGTGAGGGCAAGAGTCTGCCGAGGAATAGTTTCGGGGCCAAATAATGACCTGCGGTTGTCCGCGACCGTTCATCATGATGAATGTACGAAACGACTGGTCGAGCACACCCGTCGCATAGCCAGGCCCATGAACATCAATATCAAGACTTCCAACGCCATAGATGTATGGGAATAATTCCTCACGATATTAATGTTAGGTAGTTCATTGATTAAATGCGTACATGTGACCCGATGATTAACAGTACCAGGGGTAACATTTGACTCTGCTCACGTTCTCCATCAGGATCCAATCCATAACCTAAACGGTCGAACACACCTCATCCAAGGATTGCACCCTTGGTCTTCTTCTTTTTCTTCGAGCTGCTGCTGAATGATCGCCAACTGTCTACACGAGACTCTCTCGACTCTAATCGCCGAGCCACATTCCAACAGGAATCGGTGAGTTCGAAGCGGTGGACAGGGGAAAGATGATGTACCTTCCCATGCCTTGTCTTCCTCCGCCTTGCGTTTCTTGGAAGCAACCTCCTCTTCCTTTTTGCGGGCCTCCAAACCTTCGTTGGCAAGATTCATCTTTACCGCTCTGGGTGATGTCAGTATGTGGATCGCATGCAGACACGATCTGACACTCACTTTCTCCTACGAACTTCTTCTTCAATCAGTACTTCTTTGATTTTCTCTTTGAGCATGATCCCCCATGGTGTTGTCAGGCCCTGAGCCTTCATCTTTGGATCGTCAGCTAGATTCTTTAGACGTGGGTCATCGTCGGTGAGGTTTGGAGGTAGGGACAGGGAGCGGAGGAGGGTTGAGCGAGCTGAAGCGATCGTGGCGTCAAGCTCCGTTCGTTTGTTTGTGTCAGAAAGCTCAGCCTCAGCCTAGCAATGGATAGAAAGATAGCTGTACATCGAGCGTACGGCGAACACATGACGAGGGACATACCTTCTTCAGCACGTCGAACGCATCTGGAGCACGTGGGTGGGGGGTCTTGTCAGGATGGATGACTGTACATGAAAAAACGTACAGGTTCGTGCAAATCATGGATGTAGTGGAGGATGGACGAGTCGCAACGATCGAATCAATCATAATTTGTCAGCGTGCTCTTGATAGAATCACATAATCAAACGTAGGAAGATTGTGCTCACAGAGAGATAACTGCCGATATTTGCGCTTTATATCTTCTGGCTTTGCGGTTTCGTCGAGGTTAAGGATATCATATGGACTTTTGAAAAGTCACTGTCAGACATGGTACGGGTCGGGTAGGTCGACCTGTACCGCTCACTTTAGCTTGAACGCTTTGAGTATTCGCTCTACTTCGACCTCGCGCTGGAATGCCGACGCCTCTTTCGAGAGCAACTGCTCCAACTCCAAGTCTGCCGGGGGGTTCGACGATGATGACGAAGAGTCTTGTTGACGCTTGGCTGACATGGTTTTGTGACAAGGATACTCCGGTCACGTGGTACCGACATCAAGCAGCGTCGGTTTCAATTGCTTGGCAAGAACGTATGTCTCGGATAGCACTGGCAAGTCGCTCATGGCCTGCGAGGCTGATATTCAGTGCTCCAATGTCTACTAGCCCTAGACCAGATCACCGCTTTGTTCGTCAGCACCAAGTCCGTCAACAGTTCTACGCAACCCGGAACCGTAATTTGCTCATGTACAGTACCGCTGTCGTACGCATTCTGGGATCTCGTCCCATTCTTATGATTTATTTGCCCATCTATAGATCATCTTGGGAGTCGGTGTGACCTATGCGGCCGTTCCACTTTACCGCATGTTCTGTGCCGCCACCGGGTTCGCCGGTACACCCTCAGTCATCTCTACATCGTCCGGCCGTTTTGACCCTTCTCGACTCGTACCCGTCGAAGGAGCACGACGGATTCGCGTGCACTTTAATGCAGATCGTTCGGAAACGTTACCTTGGAAATTCTTTCCCCAGCAAAAATATGTCGAAGTCCTACCCGGTGAATCTAGCCTGGCCTTTTACAAAGCCAAGAACGAGAGTAACAGGGATGTTATCGGAATCGCGACATACAACGTGACTCCCGATCGGGTGTGAATCATTCTTCCGTGATCCAAAGACACACTCAAACATCGTGGTCGTGTTAGGTTGCGCCATATTTTTCCAAAGTAGAGTGCTTCTGCTTCGAGGAGCAAAAGCTTCTCGCAAACGAAGAAGTCGATATGCCTCTTCTCTTTTTCATAGACAAAGATATGCTCGATGATCCTTCGTGTCGGAACATAGATGACATTGTACTGAGCTACACGTTTTTCAGGTAGCTCGTCCATGCCGTTTGTTGCGTCGCGTTTTTGCTAACATGACCGTTAGAGCTCGTCGAAATGCTCAAGGACACCTCGAACCCGACGCGGCGGATGACGTGGTACAAAAGTCGCTCGGATTTGATAGTTACGAGCATGCCCCGCCGGTAGAACTTCGGCGTTGAGAACGTGAGGTTAGACTATACCCACCGTGACTGTCGATCTCTCTTTGCTTAGTCAATTGGAGACCAAGCCTATTCCGCATATCCTCTCCAGTCTGCTCGGGAGTCACGCGCACACGATTGATTGTTCCGCTAACCCACATCCAAATGTGCTGATAAACATGCTGCTCGGTTCATATGAATGTGAGACACATCAGACGCGAACAAGGTGATTACAGACTGTTCATTGTGTGATTGCAAAGAGACGGTGTCGGATATGAGTTGTGGTGGTGAGAACGTCGCCACCGTCGGGGTTGGCCAGGGCTCAGTACGGCGATCTTTGAGCTAACCACAGGTTTGCTCTGAACCGATGTCTTCGCCGCTCGTAACCTCTTCGAGTCCGCAGTGGGACAGTCGCAACCGTGGCTTTATTTCCCCAGCGGAGCTCCAGCAGCTTAGACAGGCAAGTCCGGGTAGAAACGTCGACATACACGACTTTCCAGCACCACCCACGAACGACTCTTCTGCTCTTCCGCAGACACAAGATATCCCAAACGACGACAACGCCCAGCCCATCACCACCCAGCCACGGCCCATGCCACCTTCATCTCATTCTCATGCCCGTACTTCCTCCTTCTTCTCCTTTCGCAGCAAACCACACCAAGAATCCCACCAAGATACCTCACCTACCGCTACCCCACCTGCCCTCCACAACAGACGCCCCAGCAATCCAAACGATTCACCGCCAACAGAATTTGGCGGCCCTGCACCTCAGATGGGCCAATCAAAGTCACTCGGTCCAACGAGATCCCCTACAGACCAACAGCTGGACCAACAACAGCCAACTACGATCCGTAGATCATCATTGGCGGGCGGACAGTCCGCTCCGACGCCACTTCATCCCGAAATCCGCTCAGTCGTCCAGTTGACTCTTGCCCATGCCCGCAAGGTCTACTTTTCCGGTCCTCTCGTAAAGCGTCTCGAGAGGCAGCCAGATGGTCAACGACCACTCAAGGACGAAGGCTGGATTGATGTCTGGGCACAACTCGGTGGGACAACCCTCAGCGTATGGGACATGCGTGAAGTGGAAGAGGCAAACAAGCAAGGCAGAGAAGTTCCCCCAACTTATTTCAACACGACCGATGCTGTGCGTTTCCTCCTTCTATTGGCTTGGCCATTGATGTAACCATGATCTAGTTCGTACAAGTCCTCGGCTCTATCACTGTTCCTGCTACGGATGGCCAAGCTCCGAAAAAATTCACGAATGTGCTTACCTTGAACACTGCTGGTTCAAATCTTTTGTTGTTTAGTTGTCCATCGACCACTGCTTTGATATCATGGGCAACCGCACTTCGGCTTTCTGCTTGGGAAAAGTCACGGCTTGAGGAAATATACACGGCCCATTTGATACGAATAACTTTACCCGGTGGTACGGTATACTTCATTCAGCGTTGACAAGTAACCAAACTACTTTCATAGGCAAGGATACGCACTCGACTCTACAACGTGGCCGCATGGAAGGTTGGGTACGCATTCGCGTCGCTGGACAAACTGACTGGAAACGGATGTGGATGGTCGTATCTGCCGCATCACCGTCCGAGGTTCCTGGTCCATCATTCAATGATGGTGCTCATCCTGGCATGTCAAGCATCGCCCGCAAGAAACGCATGTCCAGCCTCTTCTCGCGGGAGCAGATTGAGGATCTGCCACCACGTCCCATTTTGTCACTCTACGCGTCATCAAAACCGAAGGACAAGAAGAAGGCTTTACTAACGCTCAAGGACGTGACCCAGGCGTTTGCAGTGTACCCCGAACGCCCAGAGTTAATTAATCGAAGTACGTTGATGAAGCTGGAGGGTTTACTTGGTGACGAAGAGACAGCGGGTGGAATGAGAGGTCGGGAAGGGTGGTTGCTCGTCATGCCAGAGCTGGAGGCTGGAAATACGCAAGCATCTGAGATGCTGAAGTGGCTTGTTGGTGCGTGCCCCCGTTTCATGCTCATTCACCTGCTGATTCGGACCTCAGCGCTCCACGATGCTTTTGAACTCTATGGACGACCCAAATCTTACATATGGGATCCTCGGGATCCAGTATCAATGATGTTCGCTTATCCCGTCGGCCCTGCTCGAGATGTAAGAATCCACCTAGTCTTTGTGACTTTCGTTTAACATAAGATCAAAGCTTCTATTTCTGGACAGAGAGCTTGCAGAATCAATGGATCCAAGGGATGATCGCACTTCGACTATTCGCTCTCGTCTGTTGAACGTGCTACACGAACGAATGCCTCAAATGGACCCTCAATCACGGCCGGATGCTCCCCCTGCCATCCCTCCTTTGTCCCTAGGAACGGAACCCACTCAGCAGCACCCTCTGCCCGCCCCTCCAGCTAACCAGGCAGTGGACCAACACCTGCAACTTCCACTGTTACCTTCTCTCAACTTTGACGACTCTTCTCCACAGTCTCAAGCTCAATCTCGCCCTGTCGATCTAGCTATTGGTCGTGCATTGACGCCTATTACGGAACTGAATAGTGCTCGCGAGACGATGACTGACTTGACACGTGCAGGAGGCCCTTCACTTCCAACCGACCATTCTCTCGGATCTCAACAATACGCGTCAGAGTCGGATGAAAATGAGCCCCTCGCAAAGTTTGTCGCTGCCTCCGTTATACAGGAGAGTGGCGAGGGTGGTCCAATACACACGTCCCCCGTTGCGTCAAGCCCCCCTCCCACGAGTGGAACGTCTCGTAAGCTCAGTGGGGATTCTTTCGGAAGGGGTACCGGTTCCCGTCCTGATTCGAAGTTGTCACCGAATGCAGAGAATGGGACGACAAAATCACAGGAGATGTCTGGTTCCGGTGGGGCCGGTTTTGCAGAAATCATGGGCATTAAGTTACCCTTTTCTCCATTAACTTCCCCCGAATCGCCTTCGTTCTCGACGAATTCAAGCTTGTCGATGCACTCACCTACTCCCGGAAGTCAAGGAGCTAATCACCAGTCGCCCGTATCTCCCAGCTCGTTTGGAAAGTTATCAAAATCTCCTCCCGGCTCACCAACTTTCTCGATCTTAACGTCCCCTCATTCATTGTTGGAAAAGGACTTGCCATCTATTCAAGCTTTGCAGGCTACTCAACCTCTCTCCCCGCCAACCTCAAAGTCGCTGATGCGCAACGCTTCAAGCACAGTCCCTCCTGTGCCGGATAAACCCACGTCACCGTCTCCGCCGTCGATGTCTTCAACGCCTACCTCAAAACTAACTCCAGCACCCACGATGGCAGACCCTCAGAGCGTATTCACAGACGCGCTTTTCTACATGCAACAACTCGACGAAAAGTCGGTCGCTCCCCGCCGTGTGCCCACAACTATTTCCGAAGAATCAGATTCGACTTCTGTATCAGAACCTAATTGGCCAACAAGCGCGCCTCTCTCAGGCGCAGCTTCCCCTTCCCAGCTTCCACGAAGCGGTGTGGTCTCTGAACCGTCGCTTAGCGGCTCCCGGATGGCGCATGGTCGGAAACCTTCCGGTGCACGTGCTCTGACGGGTAGCGGTTCTAGCCGAGTACTAAATCCAGATGCCTCATCAGTTTCTTCGCCTGAGCAACACCTTCACAGGGTACCCGACAGCGACAACGACACTATGTCTGACCATGGTGAACTTGAAGCTGCGCCAGCACGGAAAAACGCACATTTGGACGACGTGAATGTGGATGCCCTCGCCGCCCTGTCGTTTTTGGATGTTGACACTACCGCCACACCTGCGCCTCCAAAACGGCCCACTGCAAGCCCATCTCCTGTACAATCGCCACCTTCGCGCCCTCCATCGTCGCCGCAGCCAGTAGAGAACTCGACGACCGCTGGGGTTCCAGAAAATGCTGGGCAGTACAAGTCAACGTTCGCGCCTTCAAAACAGGCTGTGCAACGCAAGGCAAGACTACAGGCACAACAGGCCGCCCATCAGGCTGCTGTTCACAGGCCTGGGAGAGCTAACGGGAAGCGTGGGTCAGCTGCAAGAGTGTCGAGTTGGAATGAGACGAGTGAGGAGGAGGAGGAGGAAGAGGAGGAAGAGGAAGAAGAGGAAGAAGAGGAAGCAGATTCCGACGAGGAGGAGGAGCCCTCTACTACAGGTAGCAAACGGCCCTCTCAACCGTCTGTTCATGCACCCAGCCCCGGGCCTGCTCCAGCCGGTGGCGCGTCGATTCGACCTCTCCGTTCGCGGAGTCGTACCCAATCGCCAGCTGAGCTTGCTACCGCGACTGATGCCAACCCATTTGCTCAATTACGACACCCTCGTGGTCTTCCACCTGTCCCGAGACCGCAAACGCAAGGTGATTCTTAGTTCTCATTACGTGATCTTAAACTTATGAATGCAATCAGGTGCGCCTGGTGCTCACGATGACTACTTCGGCGTACCTCCTCCACGCCGGTTCACCGGTGATCAACGTTCGCGAACCCCCGACGAAGGTGCTCCGCCCCGCCATCTTTCCGATGTCCCTCAACAGACCCCGCCTCGGCATAGTATCTGGACGCAAGTACTTGACGCTAGCCGTCAACCTGGAACGTATCAAGTGCCTCAGGAGGCACCACCCCAACCGCAGAGGGACACCTTTATACAGCTTGAACCCGCATCTAGCATGACCAAAGCATTTACGCCGCATGGTTTACTCTCTGCGGGTATGCAGGATAAACAAGACCGCTCTGCAAAACGACAAGAGGAACTTGCACGCGAGAATGGTGGATCTCTGATCAATGTTCCAAACAAACCACCACCGCCTCAGACTGGTCTCCTTGGGGCGATTACTGCACACGAACGTGAACGCAAGCGTGAGGGTGGTGTAGGCGCGGCCTTGACGGAACGCGAACGAGAGAAGAGACTTGCTGAAGACCGTCAGCGGAAACTGGACGAGTTCCAGCGTCAACAACTAGAGATGGCTCAGTCTGGCATGTTTGGTGGTCAATTCCCGATGGGCATGAATCCGATGATGGGAAATCCGATGATGAACCAGATGAACCAGATGATGCCCATGAATCC
Source organism: Hemileccinum rubropunctum (assembly GCA_038089535.1). Taxonomy (NCBI): domain Eukaryota; kingdom Fungi; phylum Basidiomycota; class Agaricomycetes; order Boletales; family Boletaceae; genus Hemileccinum; species Hemileccinum rubropunctum. The sequence continues at coordinate 27,077 of JBBPLC010000213.1, read as the reverse complement.
GATGATGACCGGAGGGATGCCACCAGCCAACCCAATGATGACGGGAGGATTCATGGGATACCCGAATATGATGCCAGGCTATGGTGGCCAACCGTATATGTTCGCAGCACAACAAGCGGCGCAGGCAGCCTATCAACAAGCCATGATGGCATACTCGAACGGCGGCAATGCCATGCGTGGTCCATCACCTCTGACTCCCATGATGACAGGCGGTGGGATGGGTTTCGATCCTCGGATGTCAATGATGGGAATGCCGATGATGAGTCCAGGGATGCCGATGGGTGGTATGGGTGGTGGTATGGGTATGATGGGGGGTATGGGAGGTATGGCACCCATGGGAATGCAGATGACAGGTGGTTTTGACGCACGGTTCTCATCTGGTGCCATGGAGGACTTGAGGCCCCCTGGCGCTCTTGGGGGTCAATCTCGGCCTGGCAATCACTCGTCGCGCAACAGTTCCGCTGGACAAGGATCCCCAGCGGGACCACGCCCTGTGGATGCTCCCGACCGTTCTCGCGACAGTCCCAGACGTGACTAAACGCTCGTAACTTTCGTGATACGTGGACTATGTATGGCTCTGTTTTTGCCCGCCTTTGAGTTATCATGACCTCGATAGCTTGTTTTCGCTTGGTATCATCATGTTTGGTGTTTTCAATGTCGCGGACGGTTAGCACTTATCTCGGTCTAATTTTCTGCATTGGTATCATAGTATTCTTGGTGTGTCGTAGTAGTCGCATTTTATGAAGACACGAGTCATCATGCATCATACCAGGTCCGACAACTCGGAAATGCGACTTTGTCATCCGACCCCATGTACTCTCCAACGTTCATGAAGCAGAATGGGTGTCAAGTCCCTCTGGAGTCTTCTTGAACCCGTTGGCCGTCCAGTTCCGTGCGTATTCCGTATCTCTATGATGATACACCACACTCAGACAGCGTTCAAAGGCTTGAAACCATCGAGGGAAACGCTCTCGCGATCGATTCGAGCATATGGATTTACCAATTCCAAGCCACCATGCGTGACAAGGAAGGTCGCGGCCTTGTGAATGCGCACGTCTTGGGCTTTCTTCGTCGTATCTGCAAGCTCCTGTTCTATGGCATCCGTCCAGTGTTTGTCTTTGATGGCGGCGCGCCGGCACTGAAGCGGAGCACCATCGTAAGTGGTACCGCGTGTCCGCATAAAACGTTCTTCTCTGGCATCGTTTAGTCCGAGCGCAAGAAGAAGAAGAGCGGTGCCGCTGCGAGTCATGCCAAGATTGCGGAGAGGCTTCTCGCGGCACAGATGAGGCGAGAGGCGCTCGTTCATGCTCAGTATGTACTGCACGTTTGCTATATGAACACACCACTCATGTATACGATTCAGCCCACCCTCATCCAAGGGTAAACAAAAGGCGCCCAAGGGTCCTGTTGTTCTCGACGAGAACCTGGTGTATCTCGAGGATATCACTGGTTCTGCGTCCAAGACACCTGTAAAGAAGAAAGACGCACCCGTTTCGTCACCATCCTCAAAGAAGAAGAACCGGTTCCACGACCACGATCCGTACAAACTACCCGAGGTCAACATAGAGGCACAAGTTGCAAATGTGACACGAACGCATGTGCCCGACCCTCGTCTAGCCACCGAGGAAGAGCTGCGCGCGTTCATTGAGGAAATGCGTCCAGAAGACTTTGACGTCACGTCACCTGCATTTCGCGAGCTTCCGACGGAAGTGCAGTACGAGATTGTTGGTGATCTTCGCCTAAAATCGAGACAGACGTCCTACAAGCGGTTACAAAACATGTTAAGGAAGGCAGCTACCCCGTTAGACTTCTCCCGGGAGCAGATCAAGAACCTGAAGCAACGTAATGCGCTCACTCAACAGCTTCTGATGACGACAGACAGCATCGGCAAGGCTCATATCACCATTCCCGTTCGTATTGCTAGTGAACGCAACAGAGAGTATCTCCTTATCAAGAATGAAGGCGTGGATGGTGGTTGGGTTCTAGGCATCCGAGACGAAGGCACCCGAGCAAAGCCCATCGAAATAGACCAAGATGCTCGGCTTCCCGGAAACGACGGTGACAGTGAGAGCGACATGGAGATGGAGGAAGTCAGCATGTATGACTCAGTGTTTGTTTGCTATGAAATGTACTGATAAAGTTTCATAGACCGAGCGTAGCTCCATTCGATCCAGACCTGCGGGAGTACCAACAGAGTATGGCCTTGTCTGCAATTAGCAGGCGATCGCAGAAGGATACCTACCCAGTACGGCGGCCCATCAAGTTCCAGCGACTGTTTGATTTGGATGACGAGGATGAACTGCCTCGATTCCGTCCTTCAGAGTCCGATGAAGAAGATCCCGAACTCGCTATAGCCGTACAGGCTTCGCTCGACTCCGAACGCTCGCTGACTCAACCAAACTTACATTCAGCGAAGCCTTTGTCTAGCCAGAGCATACCCCAGCCATTACAATCTGCCGAAGAGTCCCGCAGTCGCCATACAGTCCCTTCTGCGCGTCCTGGTCCATATGATAATGACGATGATTTATACGCTTCTCCGTCCCGACTTGAGACAGCCTTGTCCATCGCAGGCGCTGGTCCTCCCCGCAGCACTTCAGGACGTTATGCTCAGCAATCTACTCAGTCATCGTTGTTTGGAACGCCGTCATTGCTATTACCCCCGGTACAGCCGTCTTCGACCCTATCCCCCAACTTGGGCAGCATGGTGGAGGTCGTTGCTGCAGGGCCACCAAAAGAGCCGCTGTCAAAGCCACTACCTCAGTCTCCTGAATCTGGCAAGGCTTTAGAACATCTCCCTGACGTTCCCGAGTCAGACGGTGATGAAGAGATGGAAGAAATAGTGGAAGAAATAGTCGCGGTTTCGTCTACCAATGTAACCCTGGATAGTACTCTCCCTCCAGTACTATCTCCACCTCCGCCCATAAACGGAGACACCCGTGAGAGTTATGCATGGGATTCGGTTCCCCCCCGACAGTCATCTCCGGCACGGACGGTAACACCTCTCGAAGTCCGCGTACCAGAAGAGGATAGCGACCATTCAGCTATCGAGTGGTCGCGGTCACCTTCCCCCACCGATGAACTTGCTACAAATGACCTATCCGTCGCTGAGCGTCAAGCGGAGAAAGAGGAAGGTTGGGATGCCGCGCAGGAGATGGATCCCCATCAAGAAGCGGGAGAGTTTGCCCAGTTCATCTCCCAGGTGAAAGGGAAGGATATTGACACCGTCAGGGACGAGATTGATGAAGAGATCAGGGAGTTGAATCGACAGAAGAAAGCGGCGATTCGCGATTCTGAGGATATCACGCAGCATATGATCTCCCAAATTATGGTATGCGCTCGTTCTAGTATTTGCATGTCCTTGGAATCACGATGATGATCTAGCTTATGTTGCGCTTGTTCGGTATCCCGTATATCACCGCCCCAATGGAAGCGGAGGCACAATGTGCCGAACTTGTGTCCTTGGGATTGGTGGATGGCATCATCACGGATGATTCTGATGTGTTCCTATTTGGGGGAATGCGAGTCTACAAGAACATGTTCAATCAATCCAAGACCGTTGAATGCTTTTTGCTGTCGGATCTGGCTCGAGAACTTGGCCTCGAACGTGACACCCTCGTCCGCTTGGCATATCTCCTCGGGAGCGATTATGTAGAAGGACTACCTGGGGTTGGTCCAGTTGTGGCTATGGAGCTTATGAAAGAGTTTCCCGGCGAAGACGGCCTTCATAAATTCAAAGATTGGTGGACAAAAGTTCAAAGCGGACGGGACCGAGAGGAGGATAACAATACCAAGTTCAGAAAGCAATTTGTAGGATTATTTCCTTTCCAGTTCAGCCTCCGTACTTGCTGACGTTTGTCCGATGGAAGAAAAGGAAGTTCAGGGATCTTTACCTCCCGGCGGAATGGCCTAGTCCCCATGTTGTAAGTTGTCACCCCAATCTGTCAATCTTGTCCCTAAATCAAAATGTCAATTACAAGAGAGATGCTTATTATCATCCCACTGTCGACTCGTCCGAAGAACCCTTCAAGTGGGGGATGCCTGATCTTGATGCACTTCGGCAGTGCGTAATTATTGACTTGAAGGAGCACAAGTACTGATGATTAATCATGGACCCAGTTTCTTACATGAAGAGTTAGGCTGGAATGAGACCAAAGTTGACGATCTACTGCTGCCTATCATCCAGAAAATGAGCCGGCGTACCCAGGTGAGATTTTCCCGGATGCGAAGTTTAATTGGGTTACGAGTTGATAATGACGCCCACCCGTACAAGGCTACTTCCGCGAACAAACAAGGAAATTTGCATACGTTCTTGGGAGTAGAGCCTGGAGCCGGATCTTACGCACCTCGAAAACGGCAAGCGTACGCTAGTAAGCGATTGCAACAGGTCGTTTCCGATTTTCGCAAACAGCGGGCTAAAATACATGGGCAAAAAATGGGGTCCCCTACTCCTTCCCAAGATGGTGATTCTGCGCCCGAGGGCGAAACAGGGCCATCGAAAAAACGCCGCAGGACAACGGCATCAAACGAAAAGAAGACAAGGCTCACAGGGAAGACTAGACAGAAGAGGACTAGTGGCAAGCGAAAGGACACGGAGGCCGAATCTACCGAGGAGGAAAGCATGGAGGACGGCGAGGCACTTCCAGCTAGCCTAACCCCATCACGACCCCTTGCAGTCACATTGCGTCCCCGACCGGGACCTGAAAAGAAAATGGAAAACCTTGCGGAACATCATTCCTCGTTGGCTACCGATCAAAATTGTTAAAATCGTAATCGTCTATATATATCTTTGGATTGTGTTGTGGGGTTATCCTGAATGACAGCGACGAGTTTAGCCATTTGTTTCAAATCGGATGCGAGCGCAGTCCTTTCATTTTCCGGAACCTCTGAAAGTGTTTTTCGATTTGACAAAGGCAAACAATATCCACGGCAGGGTACGCGCAGCAATGCACAGCCTACTGTCCGTCATCCTGAGTCTCTTCCCTCGCCTGGGTGAACGGTTAATTCCCAACCGGAAACTTAGATTATATGCACACACCCTGTTCTCCTCTAGCCCGCCAAGCTCCTTGACGAGGCCGGAGAATGGGTACTCGCGAGGTACACTGGGTCTCTCCGGCACTAGCACGAATTTGCAGAGGAAACCAAACCCAATGAAAGCGGAAGCCGCTAGGGTAAACTGGAACAAAGCTGTCCGAGGCGGTACAACCGAGATATCAGGGCCCCACATAGACAAAACCTCCTCACATTCCGGAACCTAAGGGAGCATATGGTCAGCTATGAGATAATTTATCATGAACCGCATGGGGCAACGGAGCACGAACGGGATCACCAAAGTTTCGCCTCATTTGTTGGTCCCACCAGCCTCTGGGTGCAAGGGTTTGGCTTGACTGCCATAGCTCGGGATAGTCGGCGAGTTGAGGGTCCTTTTCCTGAGTGGCCGAGGTGGAGGCAGCACGGATAGACTTTGCAGAGACGAGACAGCGCTGTCTGGTTGGTGTGGAGAGGGCGCGCCTTGCGAGGCGGATTGAGACGGAGGAGGAGCTCATCGACGGTCGGGACGAGGACGGGACAAGAAGTTGCGAGCGACCACTGCCGAGTGAGACCCCGATAAGAGGCAAAGACCCCGGAGAGTGTGATGTGAGATAATTCATAATGAAACGCGGCAGCAAACGGGGAATGAATTTTTTGTCCCTGCGGTCATTAGTGCGGTGTAGAGCCAGATCTTGATCGGCTTTCACGTTACCGCACTTGTTTGCGGGCCGTTATATAGCACCAGCCTAACGTGCTTCATGGATCCAGCTTACCCGGAACCTTAGTGTGCGTAATGTACTCACCGCTAATCGTCCCTTCATCCTGCTCCCAACAGCTTCTCATATCTTTCTTCCCCACAGTCCGTTGATGCCCTAGCTTTGGCACCAACCATGACCATGGTGATCACCTCCCATGTCAAGGACGTCGACAAACGGCTACCCAGGAAGCCGATGCATCGACGTCTTATTGGTGAAGTCATCTCCCCGCTCAGCTACACCAACGACCTAGTAAACTTGTGAGTTTGCTCACTCACCGTTTGTAGCATACTGACTCTGCATTCCTGAGTGATCATTGGGACCACCTGTTCATAACGAACTGTTGTAAAAGTTTGACCCTCCACAACTTCGACGGCCCTCCAGCTACCGTTCTCGACGTCGGGTGTGGTCGTGGCCTTTGGGCCATTGAAGCAGGCAGACTGTGGCAGGTTTGTCCACCTCATGCCTTTCGTGTAACTCTACTAACGCCCAGCTCACAGGGTAGTACAATTGTAGGCTTCGACGTGCAACCAGTGCAGCCAAAACTCGGCATACTAGACAAAAACTTATCCCGCAGGTTAAAATGGGTCCATGGCAATCTGTACTGTTCTCGTTTATCCGTTTCAGACGTTCCCGCTCTTACGACTCTATCAGACTTGATGGGTTGCCTTTTCTGGATGGTCAGTTTGACTTTGTCAGGATGGTTCGTATGGGCCTCCACGTTCCTGAAGACGAGGTTAGTTTGCCACGTTGCTGTCCATTCCATTGCTAATGAATTGTTCTGCAACACAGTGGGGATGTGTACTTGCGGTAAACATAGCGTTATGTCGTTTACCTCTCGTAACTCATTTATTCCTTTGTCGCATATTTTTTTAGGAAATTTCTCGGGTACTCAGCCCAAATGGCGTCTTTGAGGTGCGAAATGAGTGTTCACCCTCTCAATGCTGCTTCTTCTAACCCACATTCCAAGATCATCGAAGAGGATCTCATTTTCCCTTCTCAAACTTCGCCATGTTCGAGCATAAGGGATAGGTCTCCCGAAAACGGCTCGCCGCGAAGCTCGAATACCGCTGTATCAGTCCATCCCCCATTTTCGAAATCGGACCCCTCCATCACTGGAACTGGCTCCAAGAGTGACATATCGTCTGGCTCTTCGTCGTCTTCCCTTTCACTTGCAACGCGTAGTAGACACCCTCCAGACCCTCGAGATCATGCTCGACTCGCACGTGCATGGGAAGAAATGTTGAGCGATAGTTTCCTCGCACCGAACCTTCTCTCTATCTTGCCATTTCATCTAGGTGCATGGTTTCATGAAATTCAAACTCATCCGCCTCTCGAGATTCCTCTTGCACCGAATTCGTCATCCAAACGAAGCGCCCGGCCGATCGCTGGATTACCTAGTCTCATTGATCCGGATACGGTGTTTGAGCTCCGAACATTGTCATCACCAGAATCGGATGATGAAAGCACAGGATTACCCGATCGGAAATCTCCTCGCAGGGGCGTGTCGTCGTGGGCTTCCATGCACTTGGCACGGACTGTTAGGACCATTGTGGCATGCAAGGAGTCGATATGGCGCGCTTACGAAAAACTTTATGGCAACGATCCTTCGATACCTTCACTCGTGAGATCAGCACAAGCAAAGTATCTCAAGAAGCACTTTGATCAAGCCCAATCCACGGCGAATCCGCTGCGCGATTATTTTGAACGTGACTGGATGAATTGGGAGAAGTAAGGTGTCGTTATTCGAACCTACCCCCCGAAACTAATTGTTTGCTCAGCGATATGACTGATCGTACTTCTGTCCGAGGAAGCATTCAATCCGAATTGTGCTGGAACGAACCGTTCGGAAAACCTCCCGAGTGGCGTGCTTGGTTCAATTCTCTACCTTCGGGTGATGAAAATGAATACCAAGGAGAGCTCGAACTGTGTAGGAGGTTGCGTGGGTTCGTGTGCTTTAAACAAGACGCACCAGCGACGAACAAGTTTGGATGATTTGATTATACCTGCTAATGATGATACCTGGGACGAAAACTCGGACGAGACTAGCGCACATCTAGACGGCATACTCTATGGCAGCATACCCGTAACCAAGTTGTATAGTAGTTTGTAGGTATATTCGTGGGCAACCAATGTCACAAGTACGTACGGTCTATGATCTTGATTCTAGGAAATTTACCAAATTAGGACTCCCTTCGGCCTGTGCTGTCAACACGATCGTCTGTGAAAATACTCACCTGCACGATCACTCCCAGCTTCTTTGACGTGGATAGTTATGGCCGAAACCCAAGCCCCCAAACCAGCTGAAAAGCCGCGATTGATATCAGAGGTTGATATCACCAAATACAAAGTACGCTCAAACTGTTTCATAGAATGGCGTCTTCAGGAGCTCTAATTGTCGGTGACTGGATTTCTTAGGCGGCTGGAGATATCGTAAACGATGTCATGAAAAAACTCATCCAACTCTCTGTCGAGGGAGCAAAGATCATCGATCTCTGCATCGAGGGGGATAAACTCATCGAAGAAGCAACCGGGGGTGTGTTCAACAAGCCCATCAAGGGCGTCAAGCTCTCCAAAGGCACGAAAACTTTTTGTTCCTTCATCGTACACAATCTCAGCATGCGGATGACGTAGGCATCGCCTTCCCAACATGTATTTCCGTCAACAACGCCGTCGCCCATTTTTCCCCTCTTGCGTACGTTTTTTCCGAGCCCCAGGCCCACCCCGAGCACTTCGATTGAACCGATCATGCCATGATGTAGTTCGGATCCCCTCGCTTCGCAAGTATTAGCTAAAGACGATGTTGTGAAGCTTCACATCGGAGCCCACATCGATGGGTTTGCGGCGATCAGCGCAGAAACGATCGTCGTTGGTGCAACCGAACAGAATCCGGTGACGGGAAGACGTGCGGATGTACTCAAGGCAGCTTGGCATGCTGCCGAGGCTGCGATGAGATTGGTAAAGGTCGGGAACAAAAACTGGGCGGTGACAGACGCGGTTGCGAAAGTGGCTACAGCTTGGGATTGCAAACCTGTAGAAGGTGCGTTGATAGATCTCGAAACCATCGCACACGGGAAGAAGCGCATTCACTGTTGAATAGGGATGCTCTCGTGTCAACAGACGCAAAATGTAATAGATGGGAAGAAGCGTATCATCTTGAACCCGACTGAAGCTCAGAAGCGGGATACGGAGACGGTTACATTTGCGGAAGAGGAAGTATATGGAATCGATATTCTGGTCTCGTCGGGAGAAGACGGAAAGGTATGCTTGGCGACTATCGGAAGCGATCAGGATCTAATTACAACGCTCCAAGGCGCGGGTCGAGGACTCGAGAACGAGTATTTATCAGAAGGAAGGGGCTGTCACGTATCAATTAAAGATGAAGAATTCTCGTGCCGTATTTTCTGAGATGCAGAAGAAGGCCGGCGCTTTTCCGATTAACATCCGGGTCTTGGAGGACGAGAAGAGAGCCCGCCTTGGTCTCCAAGAGGCCGTCTCTCATGGTCTCGTGAAACCGTACGAAGTGGTGTAAGTGACAACACTTCTGGCCACCATGTTACCGTTCTGATGTTCTTTTATCAGCTATACTCCTGCAAATACATTTGTGGCTGCATTCCATTTCACTATCGCCCTTCTCTCTGCTGGCCCTTTATTGATCACTCACCCGCCTATCTGGTACAAACCAGAGCTAGCCAAGACGGAGAAAGAGCTGGAAGATGAGGAGCTCAAGAGCCTGTTGACAAAGCCACTGCGAGAGAACAAGAAGAAAAAGAAGACAGAGACTGCAGAGGCCTAAGCGCCAAGTGATTAGGCAGTAGATAATTCCAAGCTATCATGTATGAATAGTGAATCAAAACAAATACTTGAATTACTACTCGGACCTCGACGTCCGTGTCTCCGTCACCGGTTGCTTGGTAGCTATTACTTCGCCGAACTCCCCCATTGTTCGAACGACAAGATCGATGTTCTCCAAGAATGCATTGATCGTCAGACGTGCCAAACGAACGGTCAACGTCTGAAATGTCCTGTGATGCATCGACCATCAGGTGACACGCGTCGAAGCAAGCGGAAAGCGTAAACTGACGCAACCAGCTCGTCGCCTTGCACCGTCAACCTCCGCTTGACGACCTCCTTTTGCAGCTCAAGGTCGACATCGATGACCTGCTTTGCGATCGTCGCGTGTCTGTTGCTCGCAAACGGAATACGAACGGTACTAGATATGACCTGACATGAACAAAAAAAAGGACAAGGACAAGACGATCGGATGATCGTGGAGGAGTGCTCACACAGTATGCCAAGTTGTATCGGACATGGTGATGATGATGAATGATCAAGCTACCAAAAGTCGTACCACAATTGTTATCATCTTAATCGTACTAGTAGGATCGATCTCGGAACTGCCAAGGATTCTTGTACTGGTACTAGTGCGTCTATGAAACCTTGGCACATGCACCGTCGGCTCAATTAAGATCCGCTGTATAATGCGATCTACATACAAAGAGTACAGAACCAGCCAAGCAAACCCCTCGATCGCGAGATCTATAATGTTATACTATCTTCAAAAAGTGTATCTTATAATGCTAGTAGACTCGGAAGTTCTCGTACTAGTGCATAAAAAATCTCACAATGTACACCAAGTAATTTTACTACACTTTTGTCGTCGACCATTGGAAATCGGATTGATGAGCTAACCGACTAATTCAGAGCGTCGGCCGAAGACCGACTATAACATACACTCGGCTCTGAATCTAACAAGCACCACACAATACTCGTGTGGGTCCACAGAGAAGATCTTCATCGGCGTTGCAAGCTCCGGAATTTCAAACACCTTATGGCTAGTCCCCCGTTCAAATTTCAGCTACGTATCAGCATCCCAAGTCTAGCCTATCACGACCACAGATCGTTCAAGTTGCCCGTTAACCATCCCCGTAGGCACCAGGAACATCTGGAAAATTGTCTCTCCCGTTTCCAGCTTGAAGACTGATGAGTCGCAATACAACCGGTCGATTTGACACCGGGGCCGTGACTGACAAGTCAACCCCGCTGCCGTACAGCATGCCCCAGAACCTTGCTCAGACTTAAAGCCCGTACGACTGTAACCACCGTTGCTAAAAGGTTTTTTTTCTTCTTCGCGATTGATGCGCAGCATGACCTCGGTACCGCCACGAAACGAGACATGACAACGTCATGCCAATGAACACTGACAGTTCTGCAGACCTGCGGGTCGCCCACTGGCACGCGATCGGGGTCCCGGCTCCCGACGGAAGCGTCGGTACACAGAATCTGTGGCGCCAACCTGACTGTACTAGCCTAGTACATAGCATGAAAAAAATTCAACCTCGCTGGTCGACCAGGGTCGACCATATCTTGATACCGACGAGCACCAGGCCCTCAACGCTGCCAGTACAGTGGGTATATAATGCTAAGCGAGGGACGATGGCCCGGCTGCTTCTAGGATTGAATACTAGCATAATTTAAAGGGAAACTGACGACAAGTCGTGGATTTCTTTGGACAAGCCACTGACTGTGGAAACATGTCGTAAAAAGTTCAAAACGCCGTCTCCAAGCCGTGTCTTCAAGTTGCTTTTCTCGGAGCGGTCGAGCTCCGTCGGCGACCTACCTCCAAGTTCCATATATCCGTCTATAGGAGACAGCTGAGAGAACGAATGGGAAACTTGAAACCCATATCAGCGAACCTGTTCCCATCCGGATCCATACATGGATCGTCATCATGTTGCCGTCACGTCACTGAGGATGAATGTTTTAACCGCATTTCGGGCCCCATCATGATTGTCCGGATGCTGCATTTAAATTATCCTGAGCCACAGTGTCACTTAGTTGCTAGATAGTCTCTTGATCCCTGTGGTGTTGATCAGAAGTGTACAAGCATGTATCATGCGCGGGACATCACATCCTCGGGGGGGTTGAAACGAAGTAGCCCGAAGATACATAGCATCCTCGAATGAATGGCATGGCATGAGGGACGGATCATTTGTAGACAGAAACACCCAGGCCAACAGCATCCGAACTTGTCAGATTCCTACAGTAGCCGATGCGGCAGATTCTGCCTAGCGGTAAATATGCGCGTCAAAGACGGCACCTTTAGGTCTCCCTTGAGGCCAAACGCGACACACCAACTTAAGCGGATGTACATGTATATCATGATTGGCACACTCGAGAAAGTTCCGATACTCGCATGGAGGACTCTAGCCTGAGGGTCGTCGTGAAGGTGGGAACCGTCACCAGTGATGGGCCTTCATGAAGTGTTGTTAGGGAACGCTGACCCACACTCGATCTGTACCAAGTCCACTGGGCGTGCAGCTGAATGATAGCACCGAAACTCGAAAACGTCGACTCACCCCAAAACAAAACGGCGACGATCCCTTATTTTTTTTTCGAGGGGACGACACTAAACACGATGTTCGATCACGCTGATGCATCTCTTGTCATCAGGACCGTTCATGTCGTAACCGAACACGACAGACCTGGGACCAATACTGGCGGCCACTCCACACGTACCTTGTTAAAACACGATCACCATGTCCGCGGGGTCAGGAATACATGCATCATTTCGGAGACAACCGGACCATCATGATGTACATGCAGAACGCGACAACGGATAACGACGCACAGCTCAATTGACGTCTCCATCGGCCGTCGCTGATCGCTCTCAGTGCGGGGTAAACAAAAAAAAGCTAGCTGACTTAGTGCACCTGATTTTATGATTTCTCGATTTGGGTGGGGAGGGGGATTCCAGCCAATTTGTTGCCACTTTTCTCCGTACGTCCCTTGACGTGTCTGTACCTTCAGTACCTGTGGACAGGAGAATCAAGGTACAGTACCAATGGTTCATTTACTCAAAGGAGCAGGGAAGATTCGCCTTCCGGACAGACCTTCGTGTTGTAGGGAATGAAACAGAGATCCTGGAACAGTCCATGGAGTGTGAGAGCACGGGAAGCGGGCACTTCTCAACCTCGTGCGAGTGCTTTGTGCCATGCGCTGCTTTGGTGAGCAAGTTGTAGTAGGTTACAGGAAATCGTACGGCATCTTCACACTGGGCTGTGAAGCGTTCGTGATGGCGACGGCAGAACAAATTACGCTTCAAAAGGAACACTGATCAGATTATAAATGAGATGAAATGAAAATGCGGTGGGACAGAAACTTTGTCTCACCTTTATGAGTGGACCGAAGTTCCCAAGCTCGGAGCCCAGGGGGTAAACAGTTTAAGCGCTTGATTCATGTAACATGGTATTACAAAAGATAGAGTTTGCAGAAAGAGCCATCGACAATACCAGCCCAAGAAATTCTCGAGTACAAGAAAGCTCATGCCACCAACCCAAACCAGTGGAAGTGAAATCCGATCCGCAAACCCTGTATCAAAACAACACCAGCTACTCCAGATCCGGCCTGAAGAGAACCCTAATAAATCATGTATAAACATAAGTAATCGCAAAAATGAAAACCAGGGAGAATCTAGACCAGCTCCAAAAGACGGAGAGAAAAGTTAGTAGATCATCACCAGGATAGCAGCACATTAAGATGGGGGTATCGCCGCCTTATGTTGGATAGGTCTATAACGACTGGGTATCTTCGGTCGCTTAGAGCGCAAAAGCGACAACAGCGAGCATAGCAGAGCCAAAAAGAGCAACGGTGTTGAGGGGGTGTGCTGAAAGGGCACCAGAAGTGGGACTCAGGCCAGCATTAGCGGCACCGGCCGGCGCGAACGGCGAGGAGGAAGGAGTCGAGGCGCTTCCAGAGGAAGGAACAGTTAGACTATCGGGAAAATAGGCTTAATCAGGCCCGAGAACAGGTCATGACACGGCAAGACCTACGGAGTGGATGTAGATGTGGATGTGGGGGTTGAAGTGGGACTGGTCAAGCAGGAGGTGTCATTGCTGCTGCCAACCGTGATCTATTGTCCACCATAAAAATAGTCAGGGAAAGATTATATATCTTGTCTGAGAAAGACATACATTTCCACTCCAGGCCTCGTCGCAGGCTGCATCCTGAATGAACAGAACGACCTCAGTACCAGCGGCGATGTTGACGAGCCACGTCATGGCAGTAGAATTCTGGCTACCGAGGTCCTCACTGTGACGAATGATGAATGAGTAATAGATCGGGCAAAGTCGAAAAGCACTCACATTGCATCGCCACATACATCGTCAGCAGGGACAACGAGGATGTCATAAGGGCCGTTGTTAGTATCGGTCCAAGTGATTTGGGCGTCTTGACACTGCGAACAAGATTGGACAAGGAACTATCCGTAGACAGAAAAACGGACCTGGATAGGGGCGGGGGTGTCGATCGTGAAACCGGATGATTGGGCGAACACAGTTCGGATGAGGGCGAAAAAGAGGGAGAGGGAAAAGAAAGTGATGAACATGATTGTTCAGTGAAAGTTGGTCGTCAAACGGGCGGACTCGGTCGATAAATACCCGGGCGGATATGAAAACAAGGAGGAGGGGATATGTAACATTCGGGTAAAAAAACAATGATCTTATGCATCTAGTTTCAAACCCCGCATGACAATACGCTTGACTCGCAGTGCAAATACATTCATGGATTGGACACGCTCCCTCACACACGCACGGCCGGAACAGACAAGGGCTCATGTGGATCAACTTAAAGCCTACTCTTTACAACGTTGCCCTCCTCTACGAGTCGCCGCCGTTTCGTGATCCTGCGAGCGTCATCAGCGAGGACGTTTCATTAATACTCAGTCGGAAATGACTCACCCAGAATGCACGATCATGCTTGGTTCCTTGCCAATACCTTCCACCGCTTGACGCTCGTCCACAGGAACATATGGCCGCTCGGACGGACCAACGTAGATTTGTCTCGGGCGCCATATCTTGACCCCTTCCGGGGACAGCATCATCTAGTGTATTGTTCATCAGCAACGTTCAGACCCCGGCCAAAAAAACAAGCACCTGACGCCAGTGCGCGAGCCACCCCACAACACGGGGTACAACGAACAGGACGGGGAAAAAGTCCATCGGGAAGCCTGGTAGTCATGAGCTCACATTCTGTATCACGGTTTCTCGTACGAATACACACCCATTGCACGATAAATCAGTCCGCTATTGATCAGACGTCATCAGCACTCAGTTCCGTCGAAAAGTATGTACAAACCTCCAAAAGTCAACATTGGGAGCGAGCTTCCGCGAGACGAAATAGTCATCTTTGAGAGCGGCATCGTGCAATGCCATGGCGGTAGTGAGTAGAGGATCAGCGCCAGTGCTGAATGACGAGAGCGTATTGTAGACAAACGGGCCCAGTAAGCAAGCCGGGGACGTACACTGCGAATACTTCATCTGCTACCTTTCGGATGATGAATGACCGTGGATCAGACTGTCGGAGAAACGCCTCAGCCACGCTGTTTTCCCAAAGAAGGTTGGGTGGTACACATACGGTCTTGTAAACACGATGCCCGAATCCGCTCAGGACCTTCTCGCGGCGCTTTACAGCGGCGAGGAATTCTGGGACATTTTCAGGACTAGATCCATTGTTGACTCGTAGCTTTAAATGACGCTAATATGCCGAACGCGTACCTTCCAATAGACACCAACATCCGGATCACGGCTTCGTTCGCGCCTCCGTGAAGCGGACCGCTGTATTCCATGCGTTTGAGCGGCATGACTTTTCTGGAGAATACAATAATGCTTACTACAACGAAGCACAGCCCGCTGCAATCGCACTGTAGGGATCGGGGAGGGATGATCCGGTTTGAAGAACGGTGGTACTAGAAGCATTCATCTCGTGGTCGGCATGGAGGATAAAGAGGATGTCTAAGGCGCGGACAAGAACGGGATGGGGTTTGTATGAGGTCCCACTACCCGTCGATGTTGGGAAAGCGTCACTGTGCGAGAGATGATCGAGCTGGAAGAGGAATCTGATGAGCAAGTCGACGTCAGTCAGCCTGCTATGTTACACGCTAGAGCACATACGACTCCGTGTAGCTCATCCCGGTCGGTGGTACCACGAAGTCTCTTCCTTGTCGGACACGATAGGCCATTGCAGCGAACGTGGTCGCTTTCCCTATAAGCCTGTAAATTTGCTTGTCCATGTTCTGAAGTGCAGCAGGGTCCCCCTTTGCACCGTTTGTGTAGAGGTTCTGGCCTAGAAAAGGATACCAAAAGGCAATCAGTATTCCATTTCGCCGTGCGTATATAGACAAATATCCAGACGATACCTTGCAAAGACGGGTTAGCTTCGCTGTAGTAAGACCCCAAATACGCAAATGCACTGGTCAGGATGGCCATAGGATGGGCATCATACCTGAAGGAGTGGAAGAATCCGGCTGCGTCTGCATGCATCACACCATGGTTGAGCACTTCGCGCTCAAAATGGGAGAGCTGGGTCTGGGTGGGAAGAGAACCGTAGATGAGGAGGTATGCACAATCGAGGAACGAAGACTGGGAGGCTAGTTGTTCGATGGGGTAGCCTCTGGGAAGGATATTGGTGAGGCAGAATGAATGCTAGGTCGAAGAGTACGGCTCACCTGTAGCGCAGGATGCCTTTGTTACCGTCGATGTAAGTAATGCGACTTTCGATGACGGCGGTATTCAGGAAGCCTCTGTCGGAAACTCGTAGGCCACGCTCGGACTCATCTTCTGGGCGGTCATTTGGGCCAGGTGGGGCACGAATGGACTTGAAAAAAGAAGCGGGGATGGCGTTGTGGGATACACTGTGTACGAACGTTCAGGAGAGGTGTAAGTAGAACATGAAGGACGTACGGGACTTTGTATTGTTGTCCGGTGCGGTTATCTGTGATGGTGAGCGAGTCGTCGCGTCTGACCTTTGCGTCCTGACCCATGCTTGTGCGAAGAGACCGACCGGGTTAGGTCGGTGTGCGTGTTTAAGTACTTCATCGGAGCCGGCTTGATCGGTTTCACTGTTCGGGTCATGTATGCAACAAGTGGCATTTCACGTGAATGTAACATAGTACAGTGCAACAGTAAATCAGTACTTATTGGTATCTCTCTCGCTCTACCCGACCCAAATGACCCGAACTTCACAATATTCATGTACCTTCCACCTTCTTCTCTCTCGACAACCATCCTGACATATATCATGTGAGATAGCGTGCATCTTGCTACGTTACTTCACCAAACTTACCGCGCAGTTTTTGATCATGAGCCTTTTGTCTCTCGCGATCCACAGCCCGCTGACGCGCCAATTCCGCGTCGACCAATGGTGCTTCTGTGATCATCACTCTAATTATTGATCACAAGACGTTCGAGCAACGAGCATGCATACCGCTGGGCGCAACCTTCTTTGCCTCTATGAGGGCTGCTTCGGCTTTTTCAAAGTATCCTAGTTCACCCAACGCCTTTCCTTTCCGGAAGAGCGCCTTGGAATTAGCCGGGTTCTTTGCGATCGCCTGGTCACCTTTAACGTGAGATCTCGTGTCTCAAAGTGTACGCTGCTTACCTTGTCAGCGGTGTCGATGGCGCGCTTCCAGTTTTCTTGCTTGAGATGACACGCCGACATGTTGGCATAAATCTTCTCGAGCATGAGATCGCTCTGTGGATGCGTGTCCACGGTCTGCATGATTCACTTCGATAGCCATAACCACGAACCTCTGTTTTCTCATCTTTGGCACTCGCAGCCTGGTCAACGGTAGATGAGGGTGGGGGAGCGGGGATACCCATCCCGAGGGATTTGAGTGCATTTCTGGGTCACACGAGAAACCACTGGTTGGGGGATAGATTAAATGATTTGAGATGTCAACAAACGTACTTGTCAAGTCCATGTAGATACATGAGGGCCTATAAAATAAATGAGATACTGTCATCCGATTCTGCAATAACGCACGGTTTTACCTCGTGATATGATCGTAATGCTGCATTTGAGGCGATTCAGATGAACCACTGCGAACTGAGGGCTGTCTTGAGAAACGCACCATCCTTCAGATCACCCTTCTTGAATGCTGTATCGGCAACATCCTTCTTTTCGCGTGCAGTCTGTAGCTTGGATGCAACTTGGGTCTTTTCTTCTGGCGTCAGTACCACCGCGTTCGCGTCGAGTGGGGCGGGTGGGCCTCCATGACTGGAAACAGATGTAGATGCAGACATCACCAAGTGTGGTTGTAGAAAGATAACCACGACCAAGATGAAGGGGGGGGAGGGGTCTATTTGTCCATGTTGTCCCTCCTCCCACATCCGATCAGCCAATACTTTGCTCAACGTCAACGTCGCCGACACACTCCGAAAACTTTCTTCGATGGCACTCCTTGGCACCATCCTTGGTTTCTCTGCCTTTGGCCTCGCGTCACGATTCGGTCAACTCGCAATACAAAAGAGAAATCTCATGGACAGTATGTCGTTCGCAAACATCCAAACGACGATACTTTTCTCTTTCCTTTCAGACTTGGCGGGGCATGCCATTGCAATGGGTGCATTCGGATATGCGGGCTATTGGGTGCACCACTACGAAGTACGAACAAACGAGCTCATTGCATGGAAACGCGCGGAAATCCAGGCGAGGGCGGATGCTGAAAGAGAAGCGAGAGCTGCAGCTTGATGTGGGTTGAGAAGCCCACGTGTGTAGTTGGATGCTTGCGTTTCCGCATGGCATGGGTTCGTAATATGCACCCTGGATGTTGGTGAACCTGACACGTTATCCCCCATGTTGCAGCACGATATTGTGGTTTTTGTATTTAGAAGCTAACACCCTGCCACATAATCGATTGAACGGACGCCAATACGCCATCTGCCGGTGAGTCATGCCTTGCACCGGGACACGTGCATCGCTTTATCTTGAACCCATCTGGCACCACCCTGACCATTTGGCACTTGGTGGAGCGTGACGATCGAAAGTATGCACCAGGAGGCACGGCATTTCAGGTAAAGTGTTTACGGGAGTAGCCCCAACTTCCATTTTATGGCCCGTTGCCCTACATACACTGAGTTCTGACGTGTTTATCGAACAAGTGCAGCGCGGAAATGAGTGCGTTCGAATGGGGCACGTTCTAGGGTTGTCTCGTGTCTGATAAGGCAGCGAAGGAGAAGTCGGACCTCGAAAGGAGAGTATAAGAGAGGGCGAGTCGACAAGTCGTCTCGCTGGCCCATTAGAATGAACTATTAAGCAAACCATATATCCATCATGCGTTACCTTCTCCTCCTGCTCGTGCTTAGCTTTGTAGCAACCTCCACGTTCTTTTTCGTAGAAGCCAGAAAGGTGCGTCGGTCGCTGTGCGCTTCTTTATCGCTGACCGTAGCTTGATGGATAGCCCCATAGATCCTCCCGAGTGAAGACGGAGGGTAGGCAAACGTTGTAGAGGGGACTTTTAAACGCTAAGTCCCCATTGTAACCTAGTGTATCATACTGAACCCAAAGTAAGTGCTAATGCTGTACCAGATCTTGATGCTGATTGGTGGACCCAGTTCGCTTTGTAATGAGACGTGTTTTTAGCTGCATGTGTATGTTGTTTTGTGTAGGCCTGTTTATAAATCACACGCGCGCGTGATTTCAACGAGGGAAAATGTGACATGAGGCAAAAAACGTGTCATCACGGAGTTTGAATCTTTTGTTTTCGGAGTTAGAATATAGGAAGTAAACGTGTTATTATGTAATCAGATCATCCTCGACGCGAACGACGACGACGACGACACATCAAAGTTGAGACTTTCTTTGCTCCGTCGTGATTGGTCCCATCTTCTATTTTATTCTTTCTCTCTGTCGTCGCTGCCATCCGCTCCTTTCCCTCATCATGCCTCCCTCTCTCTCCCCACTCGCTCTCCTTGTACCCCGTCCAAACATCCCCACATCTTCCGCACCACGCACCCCAAGTCGCAGCCCCGTCGCGTCCCACATCTTGCTTTCCCCGCCATCCGCTCACAGGAACAGCACGGACTCGTGGAATAGCTCAAATTACGATTTCGGTGACCCCAATGCGGTGTGGAAAGAGGACCAAGTCAGGCTGCTGTCTAGGGTAGCTCTCATTCTCGCGATACGTTATGCGCCCACTCATTTTGCATTTCAGACCCTTGATGCCCTCCCAGCACACCTCATCACGCCCTTCAACGGATCCGTGCCACCCTCCAATCTACTCGACAAGATTGCCCGTGGTATTTCGGCCGCCAAAGGCCCAAACGACTGGCCGCACTCCATTCGTGCAACACGCATCAAGCTCCTCGAGCTTGCGCGTCGTAAGGGTCAAGAAGAACGCCGCAGGACTATCGCCAAGGAGGACAAGGCGCCGTTGGGCGGTGTAGGGGTAGTTTGTCAAGGTGAAACCCACAGAGCGAGGACCCCCGATCCCTCTGAAGTACTTCAACTCCGCACCAACACTCCCATTCACATACGTCGCCCACTTTATCGTCAGTCTAGCATGGACTTTATGGATCCAGACCAATCAGACCACAATGAATGCATCGCGCGGTATGTACAGCTTTCTGTTTCATTCAGGCTTCGCCAGTTGATCTCCGCCGTGATCATTGACAAATTCTTTAGCGCATATAGTCTCTCAACGCGGCTTCAGCGTCATGACCGTGTGTTACATCATCCTTATCTCCGGCCGGCGCATACCCGCCATCGGTCCGACTACAACAGAGCTTCCCCCTCAACACCTGGTTCGTCGGCTCTCAACTCGAATCGCTATTCCGAAATGCGCAAGTCAACTATCTCGATGGCTTCTACTTCCTCTTCATCATTTGGGTCTCCAATGTCGATTTCTGCTCCGCTCCGCCCTTCGTCCCTTCGTCGTGCTTCTACCCTCACTCTAGCGAGCACAAACGAGGTACACGTTGATGCTGACGCCGAGAACGTTTTGAAGAATACACAATTTCGGCGTAGTGGGGGGTATCCGGAGGCGAATATGGACATAAAGGTGGCCGTCAAAGTTAAGCAAGCGCCATTGTATAATGGCGATGTCAATGTTTCCCCGCCGATACCTTCGACGCCTGCTAGCAAATCAAAGAAACCCAAATCGACATCCGTTACTGCGGTTCCGTCTCACCGGAGGGTCATTCTCAATTCTTCGGTTGCAGAGGTGAAACAAATACCTCGGACACCCCCAAACGACTCTTGTGTGCTAGCCTCGGAGAAAGCAACACCGAACCAGACCAGTACCCACACCAAGAAAGTCAGAAAGGGTCACAAACCTCAGTTATCATTTTCCTCTGACGAGGAGGAAAAAATACGCTCCAAAACTGCGAAGAAGGTACGCACGCGCGAGCCCTCTTGGTCCACCCCCCTTGCTTCCGCGGCGCAAGCGCAATCATCGTTGCTTCTGTCATCAGCACTTCCAAGGGAGAAGAAAGGTAGCGATTCGGGTCGTAGCACAAGCACCGGCATCAGATCGAAGACGTCCATGTCCTCGAGTTCCTCGACGGATAATGAACTCTCGACTGCTAGCACGGAAACGTCTGCCACTACCGTTTCCATCTCTTCTATATCCGCATCTCAAGCCAAACACAAATCGCCCAGGATTCCTAATCTCTGTATCCAGGCTCCGCCTCTCTCACAGTTGCCAGTGGAGCCAACAAAACCCGCCCGTCGAAATCCCGCACGCAATCCATCTATGTTTGGCCACGAGTTGCCTTGTCCGCAACGCATGCCCGCGTCTCCTTCACGCATTCCTGTTTCCTCACCAGTACCACTTTCACCACCTGTGAACTCCACCGCCACTTTGACCAACACTTGCACATCGCCTTCTTCTCGCCCGCGTACCCTTCGCCGGGCTGCTCGGCGCATCTCCTTTGGAAGCATGGCTGCAAACAATAGTCTGCTTAGCCCGATTGAAAATGCACGACCTCAAGATGGGGAAGCAATGGCTCTCGGGAGTGCCTTTCAACTTGCGTAAGTCTGGTCGGCGGAGTGCGAAGGGCTGGGCTCTTTGCTATCATTCGTCTGTCGATGCCACATATTACGCGCATCTTTCGACATCTCCTTGAACTCACATGATCTTTCGCCATTGTGCTTCGACTCCTCTAACTCAAGCTCCATCGTTTGAACTGATAGTTTTTCCGATCATGCTCGTTCCCATTTCATTTTTCCCATCGTACACCGCACACGATCTTTGCTTCGGTACTTTTTTTTATTATTTCGTTGGCTTTGTGGATCCCCATCATCTCTTCTTTCGTTTTATGTTTCAAGTTGTCACGATTTTCTTTCCACGACCTTCATTTGGATTTCTTCCTTTTCTATTCGTCATCCACATTTTGGCCTGCGGTCTATCAGTGTGTCCTCCCCACGTTCCTTCAATCAATATTTGAGGTATACTTCTCCTTTTCAAACCTTTGACTGTCTAAAGTTGCTGTATATATAGGTCATTCGTGCTTCGTTGCACTATCCCGCTCCTTTCCTGTTTTCATCGCTTGCTAATCGCCGTGTTTCTAACGCCGATGCTCTTCTGTTTCCACACCCGCCGTCATTAACATTTACCCAACCGCTGGTGGATGGCCGATTGGGGAAAATTCTGAGTTTACTCACTTTCAACCGTTCGTTCTTTTCATTTTCGGTATTTCCTCTCATCCGCTTTAGCGCATTGTTTTTCTGGAACAAGTTATGGAAACTGTATCCTTGCCTCCTGCCACTCATTCACCTGTTTACGCACTGATTTTTGTGCGTCACGACGATCATTTACACTCATCTTTTGCTCTCACGTATGTCGTGGTTGCAAACATATCTTTCATGTTCGATCCCTACTGTTCGCTTACCTTTCTGAATGATCTTTCGCTGCCCTTCTTTCATCCTTCGTTGTACAATATGCTTACTCACTCGTACCTGGTCGTTGATCGCTTTGGGTTTTGGGTGGATACGAAACTGCAGCTACACTTTTAAGGTACAGTATAACACATGGCCTTCAATACTTGTACCATTGGTTGTATTCCTTTGTACCATACCCTGTAGATGAAACAAAAAGAAGGTTGCAGAAGTTTTGTTGACTCAAGAGTGAGGTCCATGTAGGTCTCAATTGATGTAATAGCAAGATGTGTGCATGAGATTACCTAGGACTTGAGCTAGGATATGACCACAAAGATGGGCCATTCTGGTTCTACAAGTACTGTACATAGCAACAAGTGTTTCCTGATCATAAATAGGCAGAATCCTAGGTTTAAAATTGTCAATTTTTAATTTTTTTTGGTCTTTTCCTCCACAATTTATACATGACACAGCAAGAACAAGATACACAGAATGAAATGAAGAACACATACACAGCAAGAAAGCAATTTGACAGGATAACATGCAAAACAAAACAAAAGCATAAAGCACCATGAAAACAGACCAGGGGCCAACCTTTAGACAAAGTGTGCCTTGTCCATGTCACCCACCTCCATCCAAGCTGAGTCCTCATAGTAGTTGGTAATTAACTCTCCAATGAGGGACTTGCCTGGACCAGCATACTTGTCAATGTATGCCTTGCTGGTGAAGATGACCATGCCTCTCTTGCATCTACTAAGCATGACATTTACTCTCCTCTCGTCTTGGAGGAATCCAAGCTCCCTGGATCTGACTAGGGAGATGATGATATAGTCCTCCTCATTTCCTACCCCACCATCAGCATCCAACTTGACCATCAAGTGCATGAAATGTACTTACCTTGGAAAGAATCCACATTGAAACATTTGTCTCCCCATTCAAGCTTGGCCTTCTTGAGTTCTTCTTCAATCAAGGATCTCTGAGCATCATAGGGTGTGATGATTCTATAGTCCTTTCCCTGAGTTTGGAAAAGGGATGCAAGCTGAACAATAGCTTTACACTCCTCCAGGTTCTGGGACAAGATCAGCCAATATGTAATAAAATCATTAACAATGCACTCACTTTCCAACTGGTGCCTTGGGCAATCTGTTGGCCTGGTACATTGACAAAGTGGCAAAGCAAAAATTCTTCATTTGCCAAGGGGTGGTGTTCACTGGAATTGAGAAGTGGTTGTGAGTCTGGGTCCTTGGGAGGGTAGACAGTCTGGGCAATAAAATTGCCAATCTGAGGTGGCATTCGATCTACTACTGGATCAGTCATAGAATGGCAAAACCTCACCAGAAAACCTACACTGAGTGTCAAGAAAGATAAAGGGGTTTTTACTAGTGGAGGAACCTTGCTTGACCAGGTGTTCAACTTCAAAAACACTCTGAAGCTCCTGGATATCAGTTTGGCCATGTGGTGGCACTATATGATTTCTGAGAACAGAATCAGTCCCAAAAAAAAGATAAAACTTACACTGTTTGTTGTCCCCAATAAAGATGGCCTTTCTGATAGTAGAGAAATTGGAAAAGAGAGGAATATAGTCTCCAATCTCTATCTGGGAGGCCTCATCAACAACAACAGTGTGCAGAGGGTTCTTTTTAAAGGCACCCAGCATCCTCAGTGAATCACTAGAAAGCATGCTGAGAGTACAAAGTACAACTGGGCAGCCTCTAAGCTCAGAGAGTCTGCTAAAAAATTCACCACTGGTGATAATGTTGGTCCTGATGGTGGTATACAAATGCTCATGCCTGGTAAAGAGATAACGATAAGAAAGTGGACCTGATATAAAAATAAAACTCACCAGTAAGCATAAAACTCATCAGAAACCAGAAGCCTCCAATCAGTAAGGCCAAAGTTGGCTAACTTCTCTGCAATGTTCTTGACAGCTATGTTGGACTGAGCTACAAGCCAGATGCCAGATTTCCCAGCTGAGACAGCAGTCAGGACATAGGAAGCAATGACTGTTGTCTTGCCTGTGCCAGGAGGACCTTGGATAATGGTAGCTCTGGAAGAGTCAGTTTGATCAAGCATACACTTGATTGCTTTCCTCTGGGAGCTGTTGAGAGGACGAGGAATCTTGTCAAGATCAAGTTTAATGGGGGATGGAGCTGGCTGAGACCAATCAGCTGGCCACATAAAATCCTCTCCGGGGTTAAGGTAGATTTTGTGGATCCAAGGGTTGATATCAGCACCATCAACACTGATGCTTCCCTGCAAAACCATAAGGATGACCTGGGCTCTCTTGATTTCTGCTTGAGTGGGGTCCTCTCTACCAATCAAAGTGATAGTGGCCACTGGCTTCCCAGCCAAGAATCCATCTGTCTTCAGTCGAGCAGCCTCACCACCTGCAACAGCAATCTCGGCAGAAACAGTAAAAGCCCCAACCCCAGCATGAGCAGGGACGTGTATGTGAGCTCGCTGCATATGGAAGCTCAAGTATGAAGTCTCCGAAATCGAAACAATGATGGCTAGAAACTCACTTGGTTTTCGCCGCCCCTACGGATCTTGTTCTGATAACGATCAGCCCGAGCACGAAGCTGCTTCTTCTCATCATCAAAAGATGTGTGGAAGGCTCTTGTAACCTCATCCGGCTTGAGCTGGTCCCTTTGGAACGAGTCCGAGGTGCTCTTGGCGAGAAAGCGAAGGAGCTGGAGGCATGGATCCAATCAGCTTAGAGTAAAATTGAAACGGACGAAATAAGTCACAGCATCGGGAAGCTTAGTTGTATCGATAGGCAGCACTTCGAAGAGTCTATCTTGCATGGTTACCAGCTGAGAGACGTAGTGGGCAACCCATGCGCGCTGCGCAAGAGGGGTGGTGGTGGCAGTGCTGGCGGCGTCGTTGGGATTTTCGAGTTTGCAAACGAAACTGTTAAACGTGCGCGTAGTGTTCCCCTCCTTTAGCTTGTCTGCGTCGTCGGCCATGGCGAATTTGATTGTGGCGCGCGGCGCGCGGGTCATGGAGGGACCTGCGGACTGGAGATCGATCGCCTGCTTGATTCGGAGATCGTGGCTCTGCCACAATGCGAGCGCGAGCGGCCCCATATCAAACGCGTAGAGAAACCCGCAGGTGCGACCCAAGACGTGATCACGGAGATAATCGCGCCCTGGGGTGATCAAAGAGGGATTCGAGGAATTGGCACCGCGTCCGTTGTTCTTGTCGCCAGTAAAATCGATGAGGATAACAGAGGTGGCGTCGGCTATGGCGAGAATGCGGAGGGTCCCGTTGGACAAGAACGTGCCGGACAGACCGAGAGGACGACCCTCGTTGCGCTCGACGAGGACGCGTAGATCAACGTGGTCCTCGTTTAAGCTGGACATCTTGATAAGGGCGACGTCCAGCTTCCCGTCGTTGCCGGCGTCGAGGAGATTTTGATAGACGACACGGGTAGGCGAAAGCATATCGGCCGATTTTTGGATTTTTTTGCAGTAAAAAGGCGAACAAGTGGAAGGTGAGTGAGGATGGCAGGAAGTGCAGTTCAAAGAACAACCTAGAGTCGCCGCATGGCATGCCGAAGCGGAGGCACCACCACACAGCCTTCAATGGCCTCGAGGCCTCACACACATCCTTTATCCAAACATCACGGTTACCAAAAGTGCCACGATCGGAGCGCTATATCGCGGCGATGGGTTGCCCGTTGCCCTTGGCCTAGAATTCTGGCCTTTCCTGGAGCGCAACGTAGCGGCATCTTGAAACCTTGATTCACAAACATGGGGCCGGTGAGATCTTACATAGAGCGGTCTATCATATCAACTCGACTGATATCCAGCCATGATGGAATTCGAACAGAAGATTGGTATTATGCATCTATGCGTCGAACGTGTCTTCCGTCTATCCAGTTCTCTTTATCGATAGAGGCAGCCAGCTTGCCTACGAGCGTCTCAGACGCTTCGCCAGAGAGAAAGGCTCGACTGGAGCAGATGACCATGCTCTTTTTACACCGAGTCAGCATTACGTTAGTGCGACGCTCGTTTTTCAGGAACCCCAGCCTGCGGGAGCGTACGACGGAGACTATAATATGGTCAGCTTCGTTCCCTAGGAATGAAAGTCAATTTCTGTCGACGATGCTTGTTCTTAGGAACAGACCTTGAAAAGAATCGACGTTGAACACTTTGTCCTCCCATGCCAACTTTGCGGATTTGAGGCTTCTCTCGATGAGTGACCTTTGGGCATCGTAGGGAGTAATAATGCGGAAGCTGTTTGATTCGTATAACCGAGCCAGTTTCACGACAACACGGGCTTCTTCACGATTCTTGTTACGAGCATTAGAAAGCTTTTCAAGTACGAAGGATGACCGCCTTACAATCCAACTGTGACCCATTTTAACTTCTCGACCTGTGTTGACGTTGATGAAGCTACATGCTTCGGAAGTGGTAATGGAATGGCAGGTTTGAAGTCTGCCGTTATAGACATTTCGTGAAATGAAAGTGCCAATAACGTGTGGCATGCGATCTGGAAATGTCATCAATGCAAACATGAGGCAATGAGAGTCGGTTGCAAACATTGCGTGTCAAGGAACGATGCTCGTTGCCGAAGATGCGAAATTTCGAAAACGCTTCGAAGCTCCTTGATGTCCTCTTGACCATAAGGCGGCACTGA
>JBBPLC010000212.1:0-42281 GCA_038089535.1 Hemileccinum rubropunctum | reverse complement strand
TCAGCCCCGCTGGTGCCAACATTGACCTGAGGGCGAGAGTCAGAAAGTCACACCCCTGGCCATCAGACCAGAAAACAAACATTAACAATCCCAGTATCGGAACCTTGTGGTCCAATCCATTTCCCAAGATTACGCATGTCCCGTGTCCATAGGCTACTGGAAAGCCCTTGCGGAACAGCATTGTTCCAAGCAATTGCCTGTTCCAGTTCGTCGAAAATGCCAACATTCAACACAGGCGCGAACGTTTCAGTGTTCCAGATAGTGTCTGCCGGATCCACAGATTTAGGAATCGCAATCGTGGGCTGTACAAAGTTCCCCTGGCGAAGACCCTCCTGATAATATCGGTGTCCACCAGTCAATATTTGGGCACCCTTCTCTCTGAGCCGTTCAACAGCGATGGAATAGACACCGACTGCGGTGCTGGTATGCAAGGGGCCAAGCAACGTGCTTCCAACAAGGGGGTCTCCAACCCTCACGGAACCATAAAGTCTTTGTAGTTCATCAAGGAAGCGTGGTGCGATGTCACGATGGAGATACAGTCTCCTTGTCGATGTGCACCGCTGCCCAGCAGTGCCCACGGCACCAAAAAAAACGGCAGGTACAGCCATGGATAAATCCGCATCAGGCATGATGATTGAGGCTATTTGACGATTGTAAGCCAAAAGGAGAAACTAAGTATCTCCGGTCAGTCATGGTAGACCCAAAATACATACCGTTATTTCCCCCCAACTCCAGGATTGTTTTACCAAAACGAGACTGGACAGCCTTGCCGACCACACGGCCAACAGATTCGCTGCCAGTGAATGAGACTAGAAATAATACGGTCAAGATTGAGGAAACGGGGGGGTACAACGCCTACCCAATGGGATATCCGCGCTGTTTACAACTGCTTCACCGAGGTCCTTACCTCCGGTAACGAGGGTGGACACTGCGCCTGGGATACGATTGCGTTCTAGTACGTCAGCAATTATCTTTGTCACGACAATAGCACATAGGGGAGTGGTAGGCGAGGGCTTCCAAATATTTGTATTTCCAGCGGCAAAAGACAGCGAGAAGTTCCTGGCGGGGATAAGAACTTCAAGCAGCAAGGAAGTAGGTCGAAACACGTACCACCCGTAGACTGCGACAGGGAAGTTGAATGCTGTCAACACACCAATGACGCCGAGAGGATTTGGTACTATATGTGAAACAGAATCAACGAACCGAAGAAACCAAAAGGGGACAAAGGGCGTCGAGAATGAGCTAACCTTCCAGAATGGTGTGACCAGGGCGTTCCGACGCTACGACCCTGCCGTTCATCATTCGCGACAGACCGACAGCATAATCGCACTACAAAACCAAGTGACTCAGAGGGGTGTGGATGTGACCAGCATGTTCCGCCGTACAATATCGACGAATTCTTGGACTTCACCAACACCCTCTGTTTTGATCTTACCCATCTCAAGGGATACAAGCGCACCGAGTGCATCTCGCTAAAGGTTCCGAAGGGTGAGCAACAGGGTGAGTACCAGTTGATGCGCATTGGCGTCTCACCTTTGCCGCGAGCGATTCCCGGATCTGTCTCAGCACATCCCCACGTTGGGGGGCAGGCAGGTTTCTGAGATATAAATATGCTTCTTTGGACTTGTCGAGGGCTTCGTGGAATTCGCGTGGAGAGGCCTGGTGGGGGATCATCAGCCCAAGGCGGTGATAGTTAAATGAAGACAACGGACTGATTGGACGCGTGCCAACACCTCGCCGGTAGTAGGACATACGCTCTCAAGAATGTCGCCAGACCCACCCCACGTTCCGTCATACACTCCCGGAATCTCCGTGTTAAAGGGAATGTCCAAAGCGCCGAGAATGGCAGATGCCCTTGCCGACAGGTTCCGAGCATTATGGGTACTATGGCCGCTGACGCTACGGGCGCTGCGGAGAGACAAGACTGTGTTTCGTGACAACAACATGAAGAAGAAACGGTGCTCGTAGTCGTTCAAGTGAAACCTGCTACTATAGTAGATCCGAGTGGGGTAGCGGATGGTACAGCCACATATTCAATGGAGGGCCTCTGCCAGTGCCGGCAAAGTGGTCGTACATAAATGCAATCATGAATTCAACAATTCGACCGCCAGTTGATGGCCGCAGTTTTCGGGGGTCTGGGCCAATTTCGGATTTTGATCTTCAGCCATACGCGTAAGGGGCACCCCGCCGTGTAAGTATGAAGAATAAATCATCCCAGGCCACCCTTGTCTTCGACTACCACTCTGGTGGTACCCTGCCGTATCTAAATGCCCCCCTCGGATATCCATGGCCAGACTTGGCTCATTCCACAACACGTACGCTCTTTGTTTTGTAAAAAAAAAAAAAAGTATACCTGCTACCGGGTTGAAATGACCGAGCTTCAGGCTCTTTCCCACCTCTGGGCGCACCGCCGTCACATCTGATTCGTTCCCTAGCTCAGCCTCCATCACGCACAATGTGTCGTCCATTTCGCGTCCGGTCGTGCCTGGTCCTGACCTTTTCCACCTGACTTCTGGGTTTCCTATCTCAGCTCGTCAGCGGATTTCTTTTCACGTCGTCGACTCGTCGCTCTGGACGTTCCCGCTCCAACCTACCATGTGCTTGTCACGTCCGATGTCTTTTATCGTTTATCCATCTTCGTCCCCCATTCACTCTCCCGCGACCCTTCTACTAGTATGGGAAGCACTGACTCGTTCTAGAATGTTCCCAAGGTGCCAATATGACGAACTGGTCTGATAAAGTGTGCTCCATCTATGGTCAAAAATCTTCCTATCTTGACCGAACAGGCGGACGTGATGACGGTATGGCGCAAGGTGCATCATTACCCGGTGGGTGATGTAACCATCGGTGAGAACACTGCCAGTGGGGTGATCGGGAGAAATGGGAATGACAGATCTCCCTTGCATTGCTTATCCCGAAACTCTATCCCGAAACTCTATACCCTGCTCTTTTGTTGCCAGGTGGGTACACTTTTGTCCACGGAAAAATGTGTACGAGCAAGCCTGACGATTGTTTTTCAGCTCCCCAAGAGTTTTTGGACAGCGTCAGTGCCAATGGTTCCGGACTCAGTGGTCTCCGCGTGCGTCAGCCGCCGACAACTACATGGGGTGAACACCAAAAATCAAATGAACTACCAAATACACAAACGTTGCTTTATCACGGGTGAATCGGCCATGTCCGACACGGAGATGAAGCTAAATTTTTGACTCAGCACGTCTCTTTGCGGTGGGTACTAGAGGCACCATTGAGTGCCTGAGAAAGACGCGCATATCATGTCGGTTCCCTCTGATAATCTATCTCATTTGCTCTCTCGACTTTCCAATAGGCTTTCCACATATCCCAAGAAATGACAAGGGCTTCATCCCCATGTCTCCTCGTCGTCTGTCGACCCCCGTGAAACATAGTTGCAGATCGTGTTCTCGACGTCGGAACCAATACTGGTATTCTGACGGGTAATGCCTGCTTCCGCGGGGGAGAAGTGGAAGAAGGACCCGTGCAGTGCCCATCAGTCAATTCGGCTCATTTAAAGAAGATAGTTCGGGGACTATCGATGGGAACTCGAAGTCCTACCTACCGATAGGGCGCCAGTTTCCATGGTAGTATGTATTTGCGAAGAGCGTGGTTCTGTATGATTGATGCCGCAGAAGTCTTCTTTCCGCAGCATACCTCCAAGAATGGATTCGCAAGCTGTCTTCACATGCTACGTATTCAAGCGACATGATAGTCCAGGATGTCCGACCGATACGCCAAGATCAAGACCAGGACCTGCTCGGTCCCTTTTGTATTAGTCGTTCTGTACTGAAATGGCGTCGAGCGGTATGAAATTTTTAATTTGTTTTTTGGACTCGTATCAACGAGCGAGCGGCACATTTACGGTAGTTTATAGCCCAGAGAAAAAGGATGGCTC
Source organism: Hemileccinum rubropunctum (assembly GCA_038089535.1). Classification (NCBI taxonomy): domain Eukaryota; kingdom Fungi; phylum Basidiomycota; class Agaricomycetes; order Boletales; family Boletaceae; genus Hemileccinum; species Hemileccinum rubropunctum. The sequence goes on along the minus strand of JBBPLC010000212.1, from coordinate 38,374 downwards.
AGTATCAATCTCGTTTCTCCCTTTCTTTTTCTTTCCCACCAATGGATCCTTCTCCCCTCTCCTTTTCCTTTTCTTCTCCCTGGGCGCATCAAAATCGGAATCCTGTAATTCATCTCTCGGCTGAGCTTCAGGAGTGGCGTCCCAATGTGCCTCATTGTCAGTCTCATCCTTGTGTGAATTTGTTTCTTCGTTAGCCGGCGCGGGCGCATCGAGTTCTTGGTCACCGTCGCCATCCTCATCCTCGAAAACGTCTTTAAGATCTGTCATCTTGAGCGTATCTTCGTGTCCCACACTGCCTATCCATCTTCCTTCCCCGTTTTGGTCGACTGCGATCCTTTCGATGGGGAATGACCCGTGATCGGCAACGACACCAAGGAGTTTGGTAGGAAATAGTTGCACAGCACGCAAAAGACCATCTGATGATCCCGTAAGAATAGTGGAGTGGGAAGAGGAATATGAGGGTGGCAGAGTACAGAGTGCATCAATGGACTGTGGATGTCTGTTACGAGTTGAGATGAGATACGTCGAACGGATTTTTTAGACTTGTGACCTACCCGGGAATTCTGTCGACACAGTCGCCCCATCCTTGACTGCGGTTGAATATCGATAGGATTCCCAATTGAGTACCAACGATCACCTTTGTCCCGCTACGTGTGAGGTAAGGAAAGTTGACGGGTCCGACGGAGAGCAAAGGGACTTACTTTCTTATAGAAACGATGGACAGCAACTCGTCCTCCTGATCCTCGGACCGGGCGAGCGGCTCCGACTTGTTTGCACGCACATCTATCACCGATAACGTGCCATCTGCGCTTTGTATTGAGAGTAAGCAAGAGGGTTCGAGAGAGCAGGAGCTGAGTGACTACCTTGTGGAGACGAGCTGTTTTTTGTCACCAAGCCATAAAAAGTCAGAAATAAAATCAAAATGGTGGGTGTAACGGCGTGTTTCTTGTGATTTTCGCGGGTCCCAAAGCTGAGGGGGTACATATGTATGTGCGGGTATTGCTCACGTGGAGGGTGACGGACCTTGATCACACCGTCGTCATCGCCGGTGCAAAACATGTTAGGGAGGAGATGCTTCATACGGTTTACAGGTGAACTATGCAGGCACTGAGGATGTCAAGCGACGGCGTAGTGCGAAGGAGAGGCATGACTTACTCGTGCGCATCTTTGCGAGTGTCAGATATGGCGCCTGTGGATGTGTCGATTGTGCTAGGTGTATTGGGATTGGAAACGCGGGGTCAGAGAGGACAAACGTACAAGATAGACTTGGCTTTTCCTGCAGCGAAGAGATGGGTGCCATCCTGGTCGGTAGTAAGGGTCCGACAGGAGCGTTTGGAGGGTCTGAGTGACCAAGTCTGGTGGTGCTGGCCCTGTTCGTCGTAACTGAACGCCTTTACGGATCCATTGAGAAGACTAGTGTACACGGTCGAGTTGGAAGGATGAAAAGCGAGGTCGAAAATCTGCGAGCCGACGGAAATGTCTGGCATTTTCAGTGACGGACGGAGGTAAACCGGCTCTACTGCGCGTGCGCGCTTTGCTGTCTCTTTCATATCCATGGACATTTCTTGACCGATGCGCTTCGTCTTTCTCGTCTTTCTTCTTCTCTTCCTCCTCCTCCCTCTCTCCCTCGCCCTCAACCGCGGCGTCCTATCCACGCCAGACACACGGCATAATACACAAACACCCACACGCTCGAAACACACACTTGGCAACGATGCTGAAGACATAACGCCCGTCAACATCGTCCTCGTCGCATCCATCGACGGTAGTTTCCATGCCATAGATCGCACGTCCGGTCAACGCCTGTGGTCCATGTCCGCAGCAGCCAGCGACATCCCTTCCAGTCTCGCCCCCCTCGTCCGCACGAAGCACGCGTCTATCGACTACGACCTAACTGACGACAACGACACTCACCAGGAATTCTACATCATCGAGCCTCAGAGTGGCGATATATATGTCATGGCAACGCCTACCAGTCCGCTACAACCCCTCTCCCTATCCATGTCACAACTCGTCGAATTGTCCCCATTCAAATTCGACAGGCAGGATGACGAACGCGTGTTCGTTGGCAAGAAAGAGACCTCGCTCTTGTCCATAGAACTGGAAACTGGCAAAGTCAAGACAATTAACGCCGAGTGTCCCTGGAATCCTTTCGATGACCTCACTCAAAAGGATGAGATCGACTTGGACGAACTCGAGGAACATCTCTCAATGAACAACGAATCTGTCCCCACAGAGGTATTCATTGGCCGTACAGGTAAGTCCCCCAAACGAATTCAGCACGTCGGTTTCAGAACACGCTCGAAAAGATTATCACGTCGTCATCTACACTCGCTCCCCATCCGGACGGAGGTTACCAATCCACAATCTCTCCTTTTCCTCCTATGGCCCCAACATGCAGGACAATGCCATTCAAGCTGCCTACCGCCGCACACCAGACAACATCTACGTAGAATCCCTACCCAACGGTCAAATCATGTCGTTCAAATCGCCAGATAGCGATTCGTATCTGCGTCCGGAATCCCAAATACTCTGGGCTTTAACCTTTGACAGTCCAATGTAAGTGATCCGTTTTTGGCGCATTACAACGTAGCCCCTGAATTTCTCACACGATTGCCTAGCGTTGCAGTCTTTGATGTTCTCTCAAGTTCTAGACGGTCGGAGCCCTTTGTGCTCATGCAGCCTCGTCCACCAATCTCAGACGTTCTACGGGGCTTTGATGTCTCTTCCTCCGCACCAATCTATGATCCTGACACAGCTTATGTTGGCCTTGTGGAGGAAACAGGTTCACTGTTCGTCATGGGCAACGACCACTTTCCATTGATCGCGTTCGGGGACACCGAATACAGCATCAATTCCCGTGCCATTGACCCACCGCCCTCGGCCATTCCCCGCACAGACCTCCCAGACAGAGTTGACGCTATCACAAAGCGTCGCAAACTTAGAGAACTCTGTGCAGAATCACCCTTTGATACACGCTGTCTCACAGGAAAACGTTCCTTGGACGCATCCTCCCTCAACTCGAGACAGCTCCCTGGTGTCCCTTCCGTTGAGCCCCCACCAGATATCGACTTGGCCCGAGACAATATCATCGACACAGCAGACTCCCTACCAGATATCCCTGATACCACTAGTAACCTGTCCACCGCTGTGCCCTCATGGGCATCTGTTACGGGCGTAATAGGGGAGAGTTTCAGAATGTCCGCCACCCTCGTTACCGTCCTTCTAGCCATGGTCTCGGGTTTTGTTCTGCTATTCAGAAACAAACTATACTCATCCACTGTTCGCCTCATACCCGAAATCCAAAGCGCATCGAATCCCTCTTTTACTCCTCAACCTGTCACTCCGGAAGTGTCACCAGTGCCCGCATCGGTACTTGACGAGGAAGGTCGCGATATAGTAGTCCCTTCACCATCAGTACCGTCTGATGTCGGGACGTCTCCGTCCACCCCTGTGCTTGTTGCTCCAGATCCCGTGTCCCAATTGACGGGTTCGCCCACACTTTCGAAAGAGATCCTTGACTCGCCTGGGGTACCTACTATCGACGACGGTGAGGAGAGCGAACGGGAAGGGGACGTTACCGACGCAACACCGAGAAAGCGGAAGGTCCACAGACGGCGAAGAGGAAAGAAGGGAAAGGGAAATAATGCTGCAGCTGCGGGCGCTCTTGATGATGCCGAAGGTGAGAAGGATCCTGAGGGTGTTGTGGGGTTAAAAGAAAATGGTGGGGGCATGGCCGAGGAGAACATAAAGGATCCTGGTTCGGCAACAATTGTTGTTCAGTCGACGCACCAGCCCGCTGTACCCTCGCTCATCGTATCCGATACAGTTCTCGGTGAGTTTGGTCGTCTCTCTGTCTTGGCGAGTGGAACGATTGATTGAGATGCGTTCTCCAGGATTCGGCTCGCACGGAACGGTGGTGTTCCAGGGTTCTCTCCAAGGACGTGCGGTCGCCGTCAAGCGCCTCCTGCGGGACTTTGTCACGCTTGCTGCACGCGAGGTTAGCATTCTGCAAGAATCAGACGACCACCCCAACGTCATCCGATATTACTACCAAGAATCTCATGGCAATTTCTTCTATATTGCTCTCGAGCTGTGTCCTGCCTCGCTTGCGGATGTGATTGAGTCTCCGGACCAGCATCAAGAAATTGTTGCGACCTTCAATCCCAAACGAGCGCTTCGGCAGATTACGTCTGGATTGCGCCATCTCCACTCACTCAAAATCATACATCGCGACATCAAACCTCACAATATCCTCATCTCAGGTCCCAAAAACGGTGTGTCGGGGGTGGATGGTGCACGGAGAATGTTGATATCCGATTTCGGGCTTTGTAAAAAGCTGGAGGTCGATCAGACGAGCTTTTTGCCAACGGGACAGGGCACACAAGCAGCTGGTACGGTGGGCTGGAGAGCTCCCGAGATTCTGCGTGGCGATGTGAAACTCGACGATTCCCTCAATGACGATGGGTCACAATCGTCCACGGATAGCACAGGCACCGTCGTCAATGGGGGCTCATCCATGCCGAAATCAACGACACGTCTAACGAAAGCCGTTGACATTTTCGCATTGGGGTGTCTATTCTATTATGTCCTCACGAATGGGTCGCATCCATTTGGGGGGAGATTCGAACGGGAGGTCAATATCATTAAAAACATAAAAAGCTTGGAAGGCCTAGAGAGGTTTGGCGAAGAAGGCTCAGAAGGCGTTGACCTGATAGGAAAAATGCTGAATACGGAGGCACATCGTAGGCAAGTCAGACCTGTTTTTCTTTCGCTCGTGCGTTTTGACTCTAGTGTCCCTCGTGGTTTTCCTTACACAGACCGGATACCACGTCCTGTCTGCTACACCCCTACTTTTGGGATCCGGCGCGCCGTCTCAACTTCCTTCAGGACGCATCTGATCGATTTGAAATCATGTGCCGAGACCCCCGGGAACATAGCCTGGTCGTGCTCGAGACGGGTGCGATTGATATCGTGGGACAGGACTGGCACGCAAGGCTGGACAAGGTCTTTATCGAAAACTTGGGCAAATTCCGTAAATATGACGGAAAGAGCGTGCAAGACCTGCTGCGGGCCTTGAGGAACAAGGTGCGCCTTTTGTGCCTTTTATCCATTTAACCAAGGCCCCTCACGCACGCTGCAGAAACATCATTATCAAGACCTCCCCATGCACGTGAAGCGCACGCTGGGACCGATGCCTGAAGGATTTCTGAGTTACTTCACCAAAAGATTTCCGCGATTATTCATGCACGTTCACGGTGTCATTTCCGACACGCATCTCCATATGGAGTCCATTTTTAGGGTGTACTTTGAGCTGCATGAGTCATGATCGGTATCCAGCCTTGTGGTTCCTCCATTTGGACGAACGGCACACGCGTCGCAGGTCCGTCGTCTCCCCCTGTCGCGTTTCCGCGCCCCTTTTTTTTTGCTTATTTCGTCGACCCGCTTGCACTGTGCCATATGTTCACGTATGCATATCATATTGTACCCAGCATTCGGCTTTCGTTGTTCCATCCACTTTTGTCGCTGATTCGGGATACCCATACCCGATCTCCGAGTCTTTTTGTTTACTTGCTAATTTAATGTAGTATGACTCCACCACTATCACGCAGCTTGAATCTGTATTTGTATTCTACCAACTCACCCCCTATTTCTCTATTATTTTGTCAAGTTAGACACGATTTCTGCAACGAATGCAGTGATCGTCCACAGCAATATTATAAATAAGGAGGGAACATTCTGCTTGCCTGACAGGCAATTTAGAAACCGTTTACGGTTTTTGCATGGACCGGTCGATACAAAGCAACGAGAAGTGATAGGTCCAACAAGAGCGTCGTCGTCGTCTATATTTCCAAAAGCATGTCTGTACAGTACTATTCTGGTTCTATCATGCTTGTTTCCGCTGCAGATTCTTGGGTAGCGCTTTCTTCCACGGCAAGAAATCCCGTCCTTGCATATACGGTCGCAATACTTCGGGTATCACGAGACCCTGTTCCAGGCAGCATTGTGATCAGTTACACGGAAGAACGTCCAAGAGGACAGAGAAAAACGGATAAAAACATACATCAGGCGTCTGATAATTCTCGACGAGACAGCAGAGTGCACGTTCGGTGGCACACATGGTCCCGTTGAGCATGTGTACATATACTTTGCGCTGCTGATCTTTCGATTTGAGACCACACCGGACTTCGAGCCGTCTGCTCTCTGTCAACGTGTACGTGTATTATGAGCATAGAAGAAACGAGAAAAGGAGGGACGACGTACGATAGTCGGTGCAGTTCGAGCACGACACCAATTCCTTGTAAGCCCCCTGGAACGGAAACCACGCCTCCAAATCGCATTTTTTCGACGCGGCGAGGTTCAGAGCGCCACTGACGATCGCGACGACGCGAAAAGGCAGTCCAAGGCTCTGATAAAACGCCTCGCTGTTGGCCAACATCGCATCAAACGCATTCCAGCTTTCCTCGGGTGTGGTGATGACAAACTGTTCCACTTTTTCGAACTGATGGACGCGAAAGATGCCCCACATGTCACGACCAGCCGAGCCAGCTTCTTTTCGGAAACAAGTCGAGTAGCCAGCGTAGTAGATCGGGAGTTGTGTTTTTGGGTCTTCGAACCATTCGTCGGCGTGGAAGGCCGAGATGGGCTGTTCCGAGGTGGCAATGAGGTACTTTTCGTCTTCGTCGGCGATAACCTGAGTAGGTGGGTATGATGCGATCACGTCAGATGAGCGGAGAAACGTGCGTGGAGACGTACTTTGTAGAGTTCCTCGTCGAATTGGCTGAGTTGGGCGGTCTTGCCCATGATGTCTTTGTTGACCATGAATGGAGGCTGAACCCTTTTGTAACCACGTTTTCGGAGGAAGTCGAGGGCGTAGGTGATGAGAGCTTGGTTGAGATCGACGCCGTCGTCGGTGAGGAAGTACCCTCTGTGACCGACTACCTTTGCGCCTGCGTACGTTAGACTGAGCGATGAGGACGAGATGTGGGTGTAGAGACGGAGAGGCATACCTCGTTCGAGATCCATGGCATCTAACCTGAGAAGGACTTCATGATGGGGCATAATGTCGGTCTTCTTTTCCACTTGGCCGTTGGGACCATCTGGATGCCACGTCCGTAGCATCGCATTGTCATCCTATCGTGCGTACATTAAAGTGATGCACGGCCGGGTACGGCGAAACGGGCACCTCTGTCAAGCTGACTGGAACATCCTTGGCTACCATGTTCCCGACGGTGCTCGCCTTTTGGCGCATGAGCAGTTCATATTCACGGGTCTCTTTGCGCTTGGCTTCTACTTCGGTATCGAGAAGCTTCTTTTGCGCCACGAGATCGTCTGCGGGTTCCTTGGCCTGTAAAGTGAAAGATTGTCGTGAGATGCATATACTCTACTGCGCGCCTACCTTTTTCTTGGCTCCGATCTCTTTCTGGACCGCATTTACCTGTTTGTTGAGGCCGTTGAGTTCATAATCCTCTATCGATGAAGATGAGCATACGACATGGTCGATGTTGATCTGAATGTGGACGTACTCTTGACCCATTCTGTATACATTTCAATAACCTGATCGACGAGCTCGACGGGCTCGCCACGTTTGCGTTGAGACTCGCGGATCTCCTCTGCATTTCCACCTTTGTTGTCTATAAAGCTTGTTACGTCGAGCGTCATGATGATCAATGTCTTTTTTGATCTCGTCTTCAAGGTTTTTGTATAGTCATGTTTACGTAATCGATACTGTAGTACTTCTGACTCGACTCATCAAGTTTACTGAATGACTCGCTTAGACAAAGCTGTTCTCGTTCTTTTCAACTGTGTAGACAATTAATAAAATGACTCTGTGGTGTGGACCCATGTGAGTAAACAAGAGTAAATAGTTTGCCCCCGTGACTCATATCTTCGTACCACGCCTTTCCCTCTTGTCCCATATCTTGTAAATCATGTTTCAATTTCTACGGCGCGTCTCGGGCTCGCTACTTCCCCGTCCTGACCGTCCGTGGAGGGACGATGGTAAGTGCCACGATCCTATTTGCACACTGCACTTTGCGACCCCAATCTCGTCATCCATCTGTTAGCCACGTCTCATGCTCCTGTAATTGGCCGCAAACGCAGATACAGCGCCACAGAACGAGATGTCGGCGATTTGGCCTCCTCCACAACGAAAAGGAAGAAAGATGACCTTGTCAAATCGGATACCGAATGCGACTCTCCGCCAGAGGGGGAGAGCACCAAGGGAGATGCGATCCAAGGGCATGATGTCAAAGAGGTCACGAATGGAGTCAAGGAGGTCGATCTCGATGACAAGGACAAAGCCGAGGATCCATCATTAATACAGCCTGAAGGCGTTCCTCTCCCTGATTCGCCGTCTGGATCACCAGAGCCCGAGTCCGAGTCACCAGAGCTAGCTGAATCAGATGTGGTCAAGGAGGCCAACGACGAGGAGCACACAGATGATAAAGACTCTGTTGCTTCTTCGTCACCGGAGCTCAGTGGCACAACCGAGGCACAACCTGTCACCACCGACACGGATGATACCTCGGAAGACGAGACCACGCCGGCAGCAAGGGTCAAGTCGAGTTTACATGGCACTCCTGAAACATTGGAGGTCGCAGCATAAATTATAATATTCCGCAGTCTCCGTTTGATCCCTTTAAACATGGGCAACGCGTCGAATTGGCGTGCATGATATGTACGCTGGAGCTTTGTACGATTATCACACGGATTCCTATACTTACTTTAACTGACATCTATACCACGGAACTTCAAGTTGTTTATACATACTAGTTAACTCCCAGTCCATTCCTTACGTGCTATTTGGTTTAAATTTTCACTTTCCTTGTCGCGCTCGGGACTGGATACGAAAAAAAAAAACACGTCTAGTAGATGGTACAGCGCTCGATCATTTGGTGATTGTGTAATGACATCGTGACATTGCACCACGCCCATCGCTGAAAAAATTGGATCGTAATCTCAGTCGTACACGCTCTTGATATCGTGTCATTATTCATACTAACGCACAATCAAATATTCGCTATCGATCTGCGGCCAGCAGGACTACACGAGGCCGCATCCTTGAATTGCAAGGCTGCGCAACTTGCATCATGTCGAACCATTCTGGTGCCCCGTTTCTAATTCACATTCAACCCAAATCTATCATCTAGCAGAGAATTGGTGTCTTCCCTCATTCTATCGCCTCATATCAGCTGGTCCAAGTCTTTGCCCACATAACCACCTTTTACTTCGGGGTTCACAGTGTCCTCCAAGATGGCAGACGGACAGTTAGCCGCCATGGGCCGGACATGTGTATACAGCGTGTCCCATGCTCGCGTTCCGAGTCATTCATGGCCAGCCGCACATGCTTCGTATATGCAACTCCTGCTTCTGCACCGCGTTCGCCAGCCGCTCATATGCGTGGACCCATAGGTTCGGACTTTATTATAGCACCCTCATTGTTCCGCTCACTCGCACGTACCTCTTTCCGATCGACCTTATTTCCTCGCGGAATACGCACGTCGTCCGTAAAACTGTTCTTGCGCACATATAACGGACGCTACTCTTCTGTGCGCTGTTCCATCCCTTCCCCGATTCCATTTCGTTCCAACCATCTCTTCAGGGACTTGTCTTGCTGCTCGCCCTCTGGTGAGATAACATACTGACTTGCGTTGGCTGTCGGGCAGTCGTACCATTCGTTATCCAAAGTTCTCGCTTGGATAGGTAACTGTTGCACCAGCGGGGTTCCGGAGCCAGATTGCAAAGTGAGTCTGCCACGAAAATCTATACCCTATTCCCCGAATCAGCTGCGGTGTGCAGGGGTACATTCCTTTGTTGATTCGCCGTATACAGTCATCACCGCATACCCATTGCTGTACAAACATGCGTCGTTTATTAGGTTTAAAAGATTCTTCAGACACCCACTCCTCTAACCCAAAGGGAAAGCAGCGTCAGCGAAACTCTACCTCTGCATTTATGGTCTTACCCGACCTATCCCCTTCCAATACACCCATGAAGGTCCATGTCAGCACCGAAATTCACTCCGAACTCGACCGTCAGGACTTTCACCCCCTCCCAAGTACGGCGTCCTCTTCGCCTGCATCTTCTGGCTCCCGCCCGCTTCCACCCGAGATCCGCGTTCCGACTCATCCGTACCCGTATTGGCAGGGCTACAGCCACACCCCACCTTCGTCCTCGCAGAGCAGTCTAGAGTCGCCAGCGACACCTTCACATGTGTCTTGGTTAAGTCTGCCCAACGTTCCAGGAAATCCCAATTCCATTAGTAATGGCAGCAAAACCAATCTTAGTCTAGCCCCTGCCGGCCCTTTTGTCCAACCTTTAGGCGGGCCGTCGTCGTCTAGTCATTCCCTCGTTCAAGGGCGCTCATCTCCTAGTCCTCATTTTCCCCCACCTCCACCAACGAATCCACCGCCCAATGTTTCTACTAGTATCCGTCCTAAACTTCTCCACCCCACAAAGAGTTCGCACTCTCTCCGCGTTCCCGTTCAAGAATTTTTCAACCAGCAACTCTCACCCATTGTGGAACAAGATTATTTTTCCCCTGAAAAACGACCTTCATCACTCCCCAGTTCAACCCATGAGGGTGGAGGGTCACGCGCCAGCACTGCGCATACGATGAGAACAAGTGCGATGATGACGCCTGTGAGTCCAATGAGCGATGGGGTCGGGACGGCCACTGTAACCCCGGTAACCCCTGTTCCTATTACACCCGTACTGGTTAACGCAAGGGGAGCACTACCCATGCCTCAAACGCAGGCCCAGACCCCAGTGACACCTTCCTATCCAGGCGGTGTTGTGCCTTTTGGGAGGAGGAAAGAAGAAGATGGAAACGATTCGCCTCGTAAGCATTCTTCATATCTTTCGTCCCGTCGTTTCTAGAACCGAAATAGCTAACTGGCTGAATGGTGACAGGGCCCTCTCCGGTCTCGACGTTCATTCTCAGGCCACTCAATCGGTCGATCAGTTTGTCGTCTACGCGGACACACCAATCCAGCGTGTCTTCTGTTACACCTCCTGTCATCCCCCCACTGGACCTCAGACCCGAATTTAGAGGGCAAGCATTCTTGACAACACCGACGTCGCTGCACTCGCGTGGACTACTCGAAGTTGGCGCCCGTGATGATGACTCTGTTTCGGACCGGAGGGAGAGTTTCGTTACTGCTCGGACAGGGATAGGAAGGGAGAGCAAGTACTCTCTTGGGCAAGAAGAGATCTTCGTTGACGCAGAGGAAGGCTACATACATGATCCCGACGGAACCATCCATCCATTTGATTCCCGCCTCCTCGAGGACACTGCCGATACTCCATCTACGCCGCAGCCAACCCTGATACCTCTGAATACCCCAAAACCGGTGAAACCGCCCATCCCCGCACGTATAATTATGCAACCGCGCTCGGCATCAGGCGCATCCTCCTCTCCACCCTCTTACAAATACCCATCTTGCTCACACAGCTCGGATAACCACCCCCAGTTCATTCCACATCCACATCTGCATCCGCATCCACATCGTCCCACTCCTCCGCCTACAGTACATCCCTCGCGTTTAGGCGTGAGTGCACCCAGTCTCCAGGAGCTGGGCGGCTCCACCTCTGCATCCTCGTCCTTTATCGACCGACGCTTCGCTCCATCTTCATTGTACCTTGCACCCGCCTCGGAACGCGAAAGCGCACGGAAAGCAGGTTCCAAGTGGAAGCTGCACCTGCAGTATGTGAACACCATCCAAGTCCTCTTCTGGCTCGGCTTCATCTCACCGTGGTGCTGGTTGATCGGGGGTTGGCTCATCCCTCCCAAGCGTCCTTTGCGCGGGCAAACTTCCAACTTGGGGCACGGTAGCGGGAAACACAAGGGTCTCGACAGCGGACGGACCACCCTCCTCCCACTCTTGGCGAGCAGGAGCAAGAGCATGCACAGCTTGGATACGACGGTAATGCATCATGGCTATCCATTCGTGGCGCCGTCGGTATTGAGTTTGACGCCGCCACCACCGCCGTATCAGAGTCAGCGGGCGATGGTGGTATTGACGCCAAAGCCGGTCGAGTTAGAGAGGCGCGTGATGCCGAATCCGTATGTGAGACGGTGTCGGATTGCGGCGGTGACGAGTGGGATATTGATTACCGTTGCGTTTCTCATTGCGCTCGTCGTAGTTGGGTTGAGGGACGGTTCTTGATTCCAGGCGTTGTTTTGTTTTGTACTCTTGACGGTCGGGGAAGGATGCCGGGGACATCCGTGACACTGTTTATTTTATCTGTTCCTCTTTTTTTTTCCCTCCGTGCTGCCCTGTGTTTGCTGTATTGGAGACCAAGTGTATACTAGTTCGACAATTCGTATTCCCCGAGTCAGTTGCAATTGTTTCTTCCACAAAGTTCTAAGAGGTCTCAGGCTTTTGGGCCCAAGGTCTTGACACCACCCTTTCCCCTGGCGACAGATAAAAGCCGATCATGGTCGAGGCTCAGAAGGGTGGCAGTAACACTGGCACTGGATATATATGTAGCGGAACGGGGAGTCACGGCGGCGACAGGACCGGTGGCTCGGATAGACTACCACAACTTTTGAATCGCCGGCGGGAGTTTGAATCTTGGATCATCACACGTCACGCCTGATCCTATCAAGTACTACTGACTATAATATGATCTATCACATTATACCCATTGGTCTATGGTGTGTTTCCATCACTTTTGCGCCTGCTAATCACATACTAGTATATGGGTATTTGCCAGTAATCTTATCAGCGTTTGGTCCGTTAAAGTATCGCCGCACTCATGCCAGTGGCCCAGTGACAGGACGCAATTAGCGCCGATTATCGATGACTCAATCGAGCGGTGGCACCGCATTCGTTCGGCTTCAACGGCGTCCGAATTAACATGAGGTCTGCTACAAGGTGAAATTAAATATTCTTCAGCAGTCCGTCTGCCCGCGTCCAGTATTTCAAGTTCTTCAGAGGCCCAACGTTTCTGCTTTCATTGGCAACCGTGACGTTGGTGGAGCTTTTGCGTGTCAACCCCGTACCCTCAGGCTGCATCCAAAGAACAGTTGCACATCAAGAGGTCATTTTGTGCGCTTACCCACACAGACGCCGTCCCGTCTCCGTCCGACTTGAACACCGATGCACGTTCGTCTGAATATTCGCTAGAACTCACTGTTACCGAATGGGTGAAACTCTTTCCAACAACCGGGTTAGTCTTCAGGTTGCATTGGTTCGGCCCGAGGAGCCTAACGGTATACACATAATTTTGTCGTGGCTAACCCCAAAATTTCCCAACTTCGTGTCGTCAAACACTTTGGGGTCCACTGTCACGATGGCGCACGGATCGTCAATCAATCAGTCAATCAGTCAATCAATCCGTGTCTTGTAAGCTTCGTGGACGCATCCAGTACGATGTGGGGTGGCTTATGCCTTCAAGTTGTCACATCGAGAGAGCTTTCCTAGGTGGGTGAGTAATGGTATTATCTCTGTTTTGCACCAGGAATTTCGACACAGGAAACGAACATGAAAATGTTGCATCGCGTGACCAATGGTCCTACCAATGCATATGTAGTAACCCTTGTACCTGAACTTGAAGAATGTCCAAGATATGTTCCCGGTCACGGTCCTCGGCCATTTCTGAAATGGAAGACGTATCGGATCGTCCTGACGTGATGAGATCTTGGTTGCGACATCTCTCCGCCAGCCATCACTGCCGTTGTCACTGACTAAGCTCATCACAGGGTGGTTTATTGCCAGTGTGACTTCTCATCTTCACGATAATGGCAATCGTGGCTTTCCGATGTGCGTATCTTTCTTCTAACACTGTCCGGAGTAAATAAGTAGGAAGGGCCTGTTGGCAGACGATGCCAACAGGGCTCCTCCTCTTTTCCTGATTCTCCCCACCCCCACCCCCCTCTGGTTCTTCCATATTCCGGACGCTCGCATGTCCCAAAATATGAATGGTAATGGTATTCCTCTGGGAAATGGCTCGCCTCGAAATATGAATGGTCATGACATTCTTCTGGACGAGGCAGAGCTTCTGTCGACGATACTAGAAGGGATCTTGTATGGTGAGACCAGTTCAGGCGAATCCTGAGCAAAGCATCACACCGAAGACTTCGACAAGGCTTCTCATTGTTGATGTTCGGGGAGACAATCCGCCAGCTGTTTTCTCAGCGACGCATTCGAAGAGTGAACTATAAGATGGTTGTGGTAGCGTGCTTGTTATTGTTGTGTAGTACGGTGGTGCGTATTTCCGTCTTTTCTATCGGGCGGACAGTGACTTTGGAGTACAGCACCTCGTGATCGCCATTATAAGGATCATGAAAGGTTTGATATCGCACACACACAGTGACACTGGCGCACAGCAGGGGGGACCCATAACGTTCTTTTCGAGTGTGTCCCAATGGACGTTCGTGTCCAAGAACTGCGTGTATGTTATACAGACACTAATTGGGGACGGTGTTATCGTGAGTTTTGTTTGTGTCAGGATAAACATCATCTACTAAATGCACTGACAGATTTACCGCTGTTATGCGGTGTGGCGATCAAAACTTGTCATGATTTTGCCCGTCTGTCTTTGGATTTCTGTTGCTGGTACGTCGCATCGTGTATTTTGGGGCATGACCGAAGCTGATGATGGAAAACTCCGAAGTAACTGGAGTTCAGAGCGTGTATGTCGCATCGCAACTTACGCCCGAAAACAGTGTCTTTAGTGAGAACATTTCGGGATGGATGAAGACGTTCTATGCGACTGCATTCGTGACCAACGTCCTGACGACCTGTGCGTTCTTGCGTCTCGATGGAGGCTAAAGAGTGCTTCTGAACTTATTTTCTGGCCCTACTAGATCTGTTGGCTTACCGGATCTGGTACCTTGACCGAGAGGCGACGAAGCTGCGTGGTCACTTCCAGTCGCAAATGGGGGAAATTTTACGTACCATTATCGATTCTGGCGTGATTTACTCCCTCGCCCTTCTTGCACTGATGGTATGCTATTCACATCAAACCAACGGTCAATACGTGATCCTAGACATGGTCAGCTATCATTCCACGCTCACATGTGAGAATAATTTCACTGAAATGTTCCTTTGACTGGCAGATGGTACCCCTCATTTCCATCACGTTTTACGTCGTAATCATTCGCGTCGGAGCGTTCTGTAATCGGACGAACCAGCCACTGGCAAGGAATGCGGCCCCACAAGGTCATACATCCACCGTCGACAGTTTATATGCGGACACAGGAGTTAGGATGCAGGCCCGCGCCACGGCATTGCTCGAGGACGTCAAGGTGGACAATGGTCCAATGTCCGCTGCCAATGGTGATCGCGACGGCAACAACGACGACGATCGGTATCATAGCGACATCACTGACATCAACGGATCCAGAGAGGCAGTGTGACCTTGTTTTGCCAATGTAAACATATGACTCTTTTCCAGATTTTCCTCCACAATATATCTTTCTCTTCCTCCTGTAGCCGTTTCGGCCTTCTATGTCTTCGTAGACAGGCGTCTACGACAGATGGAGAACCGTGAAAGCGAAAGCAGTGCGAGTCGATCAGAAAACGAAATGTACCCTCATAGCGACGACCAACCCGGATACTAAGCGATTGTCGCATTACAGCTGAGCAGGATGCACATACCTATCCCTGGTTGCCCGGTGATAACCACACCGCCCATCCGAGGATCTTCTTGCTTATACAGCAAGATGTTATTGTAAGAAACACCATAATCTTTGCGGACTAGGAGAATCTGCCAGGGTCGCGATTCAGGAGGCCTGTTCTCAGAGGGTCTGTCTGCTCCCTTGTTAGATACTTGAAGCTGCGACGGTCCAACACAAGCTTCAGTATTTGATTGACGTTCTTGTCCCAAAATTGAGCACGAATGTCACGTTTTGCGGCAGGGTTGACATCCATGCTGTCACGGTGGATTAAAGTTCAACTTGAATTTGAGGTCACGCTCCTCGAGCTCCTGGACCATATGTGTGCCGACGCAGTGGTGATCTCGCTAACCCGCATCAGGTGTTGCCACTGGCACGGATCCAGGCTGGTGTTGTTGTACTAATCTCATGAAAGGAAACATGTAATGATCATCCACGCACAGGATGTAGGATGGACAAAACTCCAGTATTGTGGCGTCGAGGTTGTCCTCTTCTCGTACGATGAAGATCACTGTGCGCGTTTACCAAGAGACAAACGAATTCCAGGTTTGTCTTCTCCTTTACTCCCAGCAGTAGTTCAACTTTACTCCAGGTCGACGCTGAGGCTTCAGACACCATCGGCGATCTCAAAGCAAAGATCCACGAGTCTCAAGGCTATCCTACTGAAAAGCAAAGCATCCTTTTTTGCGGTATGCCCGTATCTTTACCATCATTTCCCGCCGATATCCAAGTCACCTCCTACAGCCAGAGTCCCTACCGACGATAGGACTCTGGAATCGTGCCGCATCAGCGACAAGGGTTTCATAGTCCTCCTGATATCAAAGGTAAAGACAGTCGTCCGTCTCACTTTCCTCCACTTCATCGGTTCCTTGATTGCAGCCTAGGCTACCCATGCCCGAGCCCGTACCCGTTGATATTTCAGAATTCCGCCGCCCTTCCGCACAAGACGAATCTCCATCCGTGACTGCTCCTTTATATGCGCCTTCGGAGGCGATATCTGCACCTGTCCCTGCGACCGTATCTGCATCAACCCCCAACTCTGACTCCACTCGCGTCCTCACACCACCCTCGGCGCGGTTGCCCGCGCTAGTGCCTACACCTGCACCCGCCCCTACCTCTACATCTGCACTTTTGCCTGCACCTGCACCCGTGTTCACACTTGCATCCGCGGTTTCCACCGCAACCACACCCACACCTACCCCAAGTGACGGCTCGGTTATCACCGGGCTTCAGACTAGCATCAATAGTATGGTTGAGTTGGGTTTCCCTCGTGATCAGGTCCAGCGTGCCCTGAAGGCCAGCTTCAATAATCCAGACCGTGCTCTCGAATACTTGCTTAGCGTGAGTCGTGTTGCACATACACAGAAAACTTAAATCTGAGTTCGCATCAACAGGGAGTCCCCGCACATCTTGAAGTTCAATCTGATTCACCTGCATCAGTTTCTCCCACTGGCCGACCTCCAAATTCTTCCCAGGTATGTTGATAATTGTTAGATCACATTATCGTTCACATGTCATCTTGGTCGCCATTGGCTCCCCTCGTCGCCTCTAGGTAGTCGAGTTACGAACGCGTTTCACCCAAAGCCCTGAACTTGTGCAAGCCGTTACTCAGCATCTTGCTGTATCCAACCCCGAACTTGCCCAGCTATTTGCTCAGAATCCAGAGATGCTACTGCGGTTTTTGAATGCGATCGGTGAAGAAGGGTGTTCTGCACAAACTATAAATACAGAAGAGGAACGGGCGGCTATCGAACGTGTAAGTTCTATATCCTTCAACGAATCTTGCTGGCTTACCCTCGACGATTTAGCTCGAAGCACTCGGCTTCCCTAGACAAGCCGTCATTGAAGCTTACCTTGCATGTGACAAGAATGAACGACTTGCAACAAATTATCTGGTCGAGGGTGGTTCGTAGGTCTGTCAAGTCGTGGCCCATTACCAGTAGTAGTTCAATTGGCGATATCGATATCCTCATTGATGAGTGTATGACATGTTTCATGATGACCCAACGATTCTTTCATCCAACAAATAATGATGGGTGTTCGACGGATATAAGTCGGGTCACTTAGAAGGCTGAGAGTCGAACTCTGGTAGTGTCTGAACTAGTTTATGTGCAGTTGTTTATGCGAGTCACATCCTAGTCTCGACTTGCACCATGTTCTCTACGCAGCCCATTCTCTCCACCCTCCCCGCTGCGCTCCCCCAACCTTTCAAACGCGCCGCCCTCGGCCTCTTCCACGGCAAAACCATCCAATACGGCAACAACGTCCCCCATTCACTCAAAAAAACCCGCCGCTCCTGGCTCCCAAACGTCCACTCCAAAACCCTCCTCTCGGAGCTGTTAAACAGGCGCATACAGGTCAAAGTGACGGCGAGGGCGTTGAGAACGATACACAAGGTGCGTTTGACCCGGTATTTGGATATGGTAGGGGGCTGATCGCATGCGTATGTTAGCATGGTGGGCTAGATCAATACCTCCTTAATACGTCCCCTGCTCTCCTTGGGGACGAGGGGATGCGTCTCCGTTTGCTCGTCCGGGAACAATTTGACGCTCGGAATGCACTCGAGGCACGACGCGCGCAACGGACCGCCGAGCTCGCTGCCAAGGAAGCAGAGGCCAAGGAGGCAGCGTTGAAAAAGGTGCAGAGGCAGAGGGAGGTAAAGGAAAAGAGAAGAGCGAGCGAGATGGAGGGGGGGCTGGTGAGGGGTTTATTTGGGGGGTCTGGGTGAACTAGGAGGTATGTGGAGCGTCGTGTCATGGATATAGGTAACTCATGTTTGTCCAATCCAGACTAACCACTGTATTATACCAACCGCATAGACTAATTCTACCGACTTGACCCACCACTCTAATGATCATAATAGATATGACAAATGACTAAAGGTAATAAGTATGCTAAACACTTGAAAGATCAACCTGAACTATCAGAGCAAAGAAAAAAATGGACGACGAATGGATCTATGATAAATAATTCCCGTAATGTGCGATCTACCTCCAAGTGCAATAATATATATGCTCAGTGTCACCCTGCAGATGATTAACCAAAAAGAAAGATCGAATGAAAGTAGGAGATGAAAAAAAGATGTGAACAACTTAGAATCATGGCCATCATGCAGCAGCCGGTGGACTGAGAACCTTTTGCCACCACGTTCGTCGCTCAGTCACCCCTCCCAGCAGATGGACACCGGCGCTGACTTCCGTGTCCTCGACGGCAGCGTCGTGTTTCGAACCGGCCTTGCTCGCAAGCGATCGTGTCGAGTGTTTACTCCGCAGAGAACCCTGAAACGAGGGGTGTGACCGAAGCGAGTGATAATCACTCCCCAGCCCACCTGCTTCATCCGCACTTTCATCCTGCGAGTCGGCGTACAACGAATTGTCATCTCCCTCGCCGTCTGCGAGGGCCACCACACCAAGTCGACTAGCCTGGTCTTCGTGGGTAGTCGCGGCACGATCGACCGCGTGCGAGCTGTGTTCGCCATCGCCGTCCCCGTCGACCTCGACGAGGTAGGTAAACGGAGTCACCATGTTCGGCTGCGTCACGGGCACTGGATTAAACAGCGCCTCGATCAACTTTTCAGTCCCCCTCGGATCATTAATTGTCGGCAGCTTGGAAATCTCAAACGGCCGACGCTGTTTCTTATGCGACGACAGTCCATGACCGTGACCATGGCTCGGACCTCCGTTGGATACACCGGACCCCGAGACGATAGAGGAGGTGTCAGAGCCCGAGGCTGCGATAATATCGGACGAGGAATCAGAAGAGGCGTGCGCGTAGAGATCCGAGGCACGTGGACGAGTGCGGTAAATGTCTGACGACTCGAGGATACCAGCAACCCCGGACAGGATCTCGCCTTTCGGAAGGGGAGGTGCCACGTATGCGAGTTCCCCTGCTGTATGCTCTACGTGGACGGAGAGCTGTGTCATGACGTGTCAACGCGTGGCACGGAAGAAAGGGAACACGAAAAACGGACCTTGAGTGTCGCGTTCGTCTTGCTTTTCCGGAGGAGATAACGACGTGAGATGACGCCGGCATCGACGTATTGTGCGAGGTTGAGGTAGACGACTCCAAGACGTGGGTTGCGAGGTGCATCTGGATCACCGGCGATCACACGCTGAGTAGATGATGAATTAATGGGCGCGTTTGACCAAAAAGAAAGAGCCGAAGATCTACCTGCATGACGACAAACTTGGCTAAACAGTCACCCAGTTCGCCATGGTCTCTGCCCACGCTCATTTGAACCATGAATTTCAACGTCTTGTCCCAAACAACATTATGCTCCCTGAGTTTGACGAAGGGCGTGATTCCCTTTGCAGGAGAGTAGTGAAATTTCGCTGGATTCTGTGGGTAGTGTGTAGAGTCGCCATTATGAGGAAAAGAGGGTGTCCCTGTGTCGTGCGTGGACACTGAACCCTGAACTGATCCTTGTCGTGACCAATCTGCTGAGAGATAGCCCGGAGGGCTGTGGAAGCGTCCATTGAGGTAGGATGACGCGGGAGACATTGATGAAGCGCTTGCGATGGATGATGTGCCACTTATACTACGTGCCACGGATGTGGGCGAGGGATGGTTGACAGAAACTACGACGGAAGGTATTGGTAAAGGCTGCACGAGCGTAGTATGTCCATGGGCACTCCCGGTGATCGAATTGAGATGGTCATTCGAGTGCGAGTGCGTAGAGCTGCTATTGGCAATGCTGTGTGTATCTGAAACCGAGGCCGCGTCGAAAAGAGACGCGTTGTCCGTATCGCTGCCCCTTGTTATTGACGTTGGCAGTTGCGGGATTATATCGAGTCGAGATCGTTCGTGGAGTTTACCCTGCGCCTTTCTGGCCTTGACCTTGTCCAAAAGGCTATTGCCAGAATGAGAGGTGACACCCTTGATCTTCCACCTGAGACCAAACTCGCCGTGGACGAGAGGGACGTTGTGGAGTTGGTGGAGGGTGAGTGTGACAGTGAAGACAGCATGCCTGGGGAGGAGATGGGCGAAATGGGCGCGGATTCCGCCGGTGTGTTGATTGTTCTGGGTTGGGGTAGGGCTGGTTGGGCGGGCCGTTTGACCGACAGAAACAGGCGTGGATTTACTACGGGATGGGCTTGTTGGTCTGAGGGGGGCAGTCTCTGGGTGAGGTGCGAGGTTGAGACGAGCGGGAGGAGGTTTAATCGGTCTCAGGGTGGACGAGCGATGTCGTAGAGAATCTGCCATGTTGGCATGAAAGAACCTCGATACTAGTCAATCCCAATCGAGCGAACTTGAAAAGTAACATGTCGACATTCAACTACTATGATTTTGTAAAGATTGCTCATGACAAGATAGATATCCAGGTGTGTCTTGGACGAATCCCTCCTGACTTTTTACACACAGCGGACGCCAGTAGAGAACCGAAAACAAGCCTGATGATATTGTCCAATGGGGTGACTCCAGGTGTAAGACACTCTATCTCCTCAGATTCAGTGGCCTTTCTGCCGCCGTTTCTGGTGAGATCATCTCGTCTTAGGTAGAAGAACCACTCGGAATGGTAACGATCACAATGGGACAACTCCTACACCACAGTGCAACTGACTTTGGTAAGTAACACTATGCTTTTCAGCTCTCGATGGTATCGTTTTTTTTTTCACCTCCTGCTTTTATCTTCGCATGCCAAGCACGAAATGCTCTAACTATTCAAACAACGTTCCCATCACGGATTTCGGAAAAGTGGATCAAGGAATGAAAGTAATGCCTTTGGACGAGATTGAGGCGCTCGGGTAAGTTCAAGATAATTTACACCACTTATGTTCACACTGGATATCTTCGTATAGCACGATACTCGACCTCGATATCGAAAATTTGGTTAGGAATTATAACCTATGGGGCCTTTCCGCACGCACCTGCATCTCGCTAATCGACCCCGACAATCTTGCGGATCATGAAACAGTTGTGACTTCCTTCTCGCATGACCTCACCCGGAGGTTCGATCAATTTTGTGATTTAGATGTACTTTTGGAAAATGTATCAGCATTGGAGCACGGACTCATTGTCGTGGAGCCAACAAGTGATTCAAGGCAAACGCTAACTGCCAAGATTGCAGCACGCCACCCCCTCGGGTTTGTCTTGCGCGCTTACGCCAACTGTGATCCTGCCACGCGACGTACTTTGTACGAAAAGATGAGCAGGCAGCTTGGTTAATCGCGTATTCGAAACTAGCATCCCGCTGCCGAAGAACATGTTTTATGTGTTACTGCTGGGCAGGGCTCGTAGGGAGAGAATCCGAGTTTTCGACAAGCTCTGTGATCTTGCTATCGAATGTCTTCGAAACAGGTGCAGTGTCATTCGTACAGTGGCTTCTGTTCATCCACGCTATTCTTTAAATATTCGAGTGTGGTGTATAATCTACAGCCTTTAGTGCAAACGCGAACACGCCGTCTGTCTCACTTACTGGATAGCATTATCCCCATCTCAGTTGAGCGCATGCAAGGGATTCTTCCCCAACACCATCCATCGTCCTTTCGACCAAAGATTGCAATGGGCACCTTACTGGCTTACGATCTCACCTCTATCAATGCTTTCAGGTATCTCTGTGCCCTTTCAATGTAAAGGGCTAGTCTGGCTGCTCGTTGCATGTATGCCTCCAATGGCGAACTTGGAGTAGCATATCGATTGCGGTCTCGTTTTTGTCCCCGCAACTGGCCGGGGATAACACACTTAAAAGACAGGAAGCAGTCGTCCTACGCACGGCCTCTTTAATAGCACCTGACGATGGTGTTATCCACTCTGACGTTCCTAGCTTCAACATATGGCAAAGAGTTATGAAATGGGATCCTTACCATTTTCACTAGGACAATGAACACAGAACCTCATCGAATGACGTTGTCTGTGAAAGTAATAAAGGATCTCGGAGTGAGAGTCTATGAAGTTGGTAGTGGTACCTGAGCAGGCTGCAGTCGGGAGCGAACTTGTTGTGGTACTCACTGCGGCTATTTGAACAATCGAGAGCCTGAGAATGCATGAACATTCTATTTCTTGCCAGTCCTATGGCTGCTTCCGCTTCAAGTTGCAGATACATCAGATATTCGTGTTTCAAGTTAGGCCTCCAATCAACTTCACCTCCCTAACGCAACACCCAGTTACCGGGATAAATTATAATCCTCTGCAACTACTCCCCCGTTTACGATTCAACCCACCATACCGGTGGAACAAGTCCAATCGTGTGTCTCCCACATTAGTTGGCGAGTGTAACGATGGCACTCGTAGACTTGCATGCCCGACTATCTCGAGTCCACGACTCCATCCAGTCCTTTGATGTCCCACTTCTCCAGCTGCCCGTGATCGACTTCTCGTCGTCGTACGAAAGAGATAACAAGCAAGCCTTGCCTGGTCTCCGATTTCTCCGCGAGGAGGTCAAGCGGGATTGCGAGGTGTTGGACAAGGTAACATCGCCTCGGTTTTCAATTTCTCCACGTTGATGTACGGATCATTTAGTAGTTTCTTCGGGAGCACGCCAATCCGTCCGGGCTATCTACTAATGCGCCATACCTCATTGCAGTGTGGGACGAATTGGTCCATGCACATCAACCTGTCGCAATATACCGCATGTTTCCTCTCTCGGACGGACAAGACGAGGCAAGGAAGAAAAGAGTGACAACCCAAGGGAGGAAAGCCCTCAAGGCCCAGATGCGAGCAATCAAGGTAGACGTCGTCGCTGAAAACGGCGCGAGGTGGGTGAGGGTAAACACGTAAGTCTGATCTCGCAACACTACAGGACTACGAGTATCCATTTACTGAATCGTCTGCACGGCATCCTAGGATAAAAAATTCTCGACTTATGATGGAGTTCCACGAGATTGATTCCTATCTGACCAGCGATGAAGACGAGGATGAACTAAGACCCCGGCTTGCACAGACCGAATTCGACAACTCGGTGCTGAGAATGGGGAGAGACCTTTTAGCCGCTGCGAAAGCCAACCCTGTACCAACCCCGTTCTCCAGTTTGACTCCCGACTCGAACTTTACCACATCAAATCCCCATAATACGATGACACCAGGAGTCACGATCCGCTTGACTCGACTCGACCCCGTCGGAGATGACACGTCGGACCCTCGAGTCGGAAAGACCATCCAATGCCTGCGCGACATGGGCATTCAAGTCGAACTTGGCGAGCGGTCTTCCTCCCATCCGGTGCCCATTCAAAAGACAACTCCAAAACTCAGGCTGCTAGAGCCAACGACAAACATCAATTTGGACCTTTCCGCACTTATCGCGCTCATATCTGATATCTCGCATTCACCCCTGCCTCGAACAGAAGAGGAAGCCCATGTCCGGTTTGTGCCTCCCCAGAGCTACCTCGACTGGAAAAAAGACAGGGTAAAGTCGCTCGCGCGCCAAAGCCAAACAACCAATTCCTTCCTGTGTGACGTGGAGGATGATGAGGACGCATGGGAGAGCTCGGGCCAGCATTCGCGCGCACTCGCAGCACAGGTCATACAAGAGATGAAGAAGGGCATTCTTGAGGAGATAGATGAGCGCTTATCGGCTGTCGTCAGGCATCCCTCGGCATCCTCGCCGAGTGTCGCATTCTGGACAACGAGCGAGGCACGCTATCGATGTCTTCAAATTGTCTCCAAGATAGGTGGGGAAAAGGAGAGGCAACGGGCAGATGCACTATTGGGTTCGACGCTCTGCACGAGCACGTCGGCCGTCCCCCCACCCGTGCGTATGAGTCCAAATGGCGTCCCAAAGACAGGTGTGGTGTTGGAAACTACGCCAGGGATCCATGAAGTGGAAGGCAGGACGTCAGCGAATGCATACTGGGAGCACTCAAGATACCCAGCTGGGTTCTTACCTGTGAATCCCGTCCATATCTATCCTTCGGTTCTGCAGCCGACAGAAAACGAGGACAGGGAATCGAGAACATGTTTTTTTGACGCGCTCATGCGGACATGTACTGGAATTCTGGCGCATGAGGCTGCTCCCGCGTCCCAAACCTCGGGATCTTCTGACCGTTTACCGATTGCCGAGGAGGTACTTGAAGAGATCCCGCCAGCTGCGCAAACATCACTCCAGAAGTTGACCGTGCACACTGTCAGATCGATGCTCGCTGGTGGTTCGAGGGGATACACGACACTGACGACAAATAGAAGTAGCGTGAAAGCAATGCT
Organism: Hemileccinum rubropunctum; assembly: GCA_038089535.1. Taxonomy (NCBI): domain Eukaryota; kingdom Fungi; phylum Basidiomycota; class Agaricomycetes; order Boletales; family Boletaceae; genus Hemileccinum; species Hemileccinum rubropunctum. The sequence continues at coordinate 13,614 of JBBPLC010000212.1, read as the reverse complement.
AAGGGAGATGCGCAAAGTTTGTGGGAGAGATGCTGGATATGAGCCTGGGATGGTGGACATAGAGAAAGCGGCACTGTGGATACTCGATCCTCGCAGTCTGTCCGAAGTCATGCGTTCTGAGTAGAGATGTATCTCGATATGATGAATATTGCTTATTAAATCCTTGCTCTCGATATCCCTAAGTTCAGTGAATACCAGAAAGAAAGATAGAGGTTTGGCGTCCTGATGCCCCTACCCCTGGAATCCGAGAAACTCTACTTTCCTGTTTCATCCAGGTATGTAGTTGAACCAGGTGAAGACTGTCAAAACCTTCGATGATTTGCCCTGCGCTAACCATGACCACCTTTGCCAGTGGCCGACGCAGTACATACATAACATTTTCTCGGCTGCTAAGTACACCGAGAAGCGAAAGAGGCACTCGCCCCGGATGGTACAGGATATTGTTATCATCACTGGGTCAGAGCCAGTTTAATCAGATATGTTGTTTGCAATATTCTTTGGAGGCGTCCTCCAACTTGTCCGTCTCGTAAGAGTCGCAACTTCCATCGTTCGCTTTCTGCTTGTCAATACGAGACTCGCCTTGCTGAGAAAAACGATATAAAACCATAGAAGAGGGACTCGATGCTGGTAGGTCTGATGGTACCTAGCTCGCCGAACAGCTTGAGCCACAATTTGTTGTGAAACCGGAGCTGGAAGCAGCCCATGTGAATTCGTGTGTACTACTCCCGAGTCACGGAGACCATCACTGGCATGAGGCTATTATTTGGCATACGCGACATATGGAAGCGATCGAGACCATTCATGTCGTGCGCAATTCCGAATCTCGTGAAACACTTTCCAATGGCTGTGTCGCCGGATCGGGGCATCGGAAAAGCCTTGTTAGTGATGCTATTGATTGCGCTGATTGATTTCTTGACCCAGGCGAAAAATCCATGGTGATTCCACCGGATCCCAAAAGATCGTTTGGACGAAAGAAATAATTCCGAACAGATCTTGCAGGATTTTGACAACTGCACCCAATTTATCTTAGTAACATCATCTTTGTCAAACATACCATGTTATAGTTACTAGGATGATTATATCCGAATCTACATCAACGTTAGCGCTAGCGGGTAGGCACTGGGTGATGCATTACAATACTGGTCAAGGCAAGTGAGAAGACGGCCGGCAGCCTTCTCTAACCCCTTTAGCGGAGCTAGACGCTGTATTTTGTGACACGGCGCCTCAAGTTGCGGAGCTAACATTACAGAGTGTTCAACTTGAAGTTTGCAAGAGCGTGAGGATGATGCGCCACTGGCACTCAGGGCAAGTAACCACGCTCAGATTCATACTGCCACCGGCAACCGGAGAAGTTTGTCTCCGCTTGTTCATCTGTATCTCCCAAAAGCAGACCTGAGTCGATGAGCGGAAGACAGTCGTTCTGTCCAACCCTGGGTAGAAGTGGCTTGCCCCATGATATCCCAGACAACCCCACTGGCACTTGCCTTACATCTGTGTTCTCTTCTCACCACCCTCACCACCCAACGCATCCTCCATTCGGTCAATAAGAGACGTCACACACGGCTGCCGAGCGCCCACACCAAACGATGCGTCAGATTTAGATCAGGGCTAGGACAGCCATGTCACCTAGGAGTATGGGAGAGTACGAGTATTCGGCGACTATCTCGGAGTAGGCCACTAAAGGGTCCAAAGAGCACCGCATAGCGCGAAGTATCGGACGGCATCGATGCTGAGCTCCGTACTATCGGCTGCGACGTTTTCAATGCCTCGGCACTCGGTGGTCATGCTGCAAAGACTTTCTGGTAGCCTATCCTAGCCAAGTAAAGGTGCGCAATGGGTGACGGTCAGGATCAAGTGCGTGCTGTATTAGTCATATGTCTGATCACATAAGTTGGTTGTCATTTCTGCTTACTGTACAGCTATCCCTTCCTTGGACTGATGGGATCTCACCATCTTCACTGCAACGGCAAGCAAGACACTATACATAGTTTTGTGGCTTTCCGAAACGCGCATCTTGCTTCAAACACTGCCATACCGATACGGAATGTTCAAGATAAATAAGTGGGGAGTGCCTCTCGGCGGTGTTGCCTTCAAGGTTTTTCCTTTTTCCCCTTCCGCACCCCCCTCACACCTTTCTTCTGCCCTTATCTTGGGCTTGCGTGCTTGCTCCAGTGCCTTGCTAGTACACCCTCCAAAATATGGGTACTCAGATCCCTTTGGACAAGGCGGAGCTATTGGGAACGCTACTAGAAGGTATCTTGTATGGTAAGTCCCATCAACGTGAATCTAGGAGAAGCACATCAAAGACTTTTGTGGCAAGGTTTCTCATTATTGATGTTCGGAGGGACGATCTGGCAACTGTTGGCTCGGGGGTCCGCTCAGAAAGTGAACCGTGGCATGATTGTGGTAGCTTGCTCATTACTGGTGTTCAGTACGGTGGTGTGTGTTTCTTTTCATTTTCCAGGATAAGTACCGGATAGAGATTGACCGCTGTGGTTATACAGCACCTCATAATTGACATCATAAGAATTATGGAAGCCTTAATATTGTATCGAGACACATACCCAGGAGGTCCTGTAGCGTTCTTATCAGACGTGTCTCAATGGACGTTCGTGTCCAAGAATTATGTGTATGCAGTACAATCGCTAATAGGGGATGGCGTCATCGTAAGCTATCATTTATGATCAGACCCAATCATCCACTAATTGCACTGACAGCTTTATCGCTGTTATATGGTGTGGAAATCTCGACTTATCATGGTTTTGCCTGCCTTGCTTTGGTGTGCCGCTGGTGGTAAGTGTGCCGTATGCTTTCAAATTGGTGTGGCTGGGATCAATAACGACAAATTCCGAAGTCTCGGGAATTGGAGCCGCAGTGCAAGCATCGGAAGATAATTTCTTTGACGAGGTCCTCATGCGATGGGTCACAACATTTTACTCCACGACGTTCGCGACCAACCTATCAGCCACTGGTACTTACTTGGATTTCGATGGATGCTCCACAGTGCTTCTGATCGTTTCTCTCCTCTACCAGTTCTTTTGGCTTACCGTATCTGGGATATCGACCGGAAAGCTGCGAGACTACGCGGCCACCAAGATTCCCGACTGCGGAAGTTAGTTCTCATCATGATCGATGCTGGCGCGGTTTATAGCCTTACCCTTCTGGCGGCGTGGATCTGCTTTTCACGTCAATCTTATGGTCAATTCGTGGTTCAAGATATGGTGAGCGGTCATGCCTTGTTCGCTTATCAAAACGATCTCATTGAAACGTCCCTTTGATTGTCAGATCGTGCCCATCATCTCCATCACATTCTACGTGGTAATCATCTGTGTCGGGTTTGCCAATCGGGCCAACCAGCTAGCGCATGAGCTCCCCCTCAGACACACGCCCACCGGTCATAGTGTTTGCGCGGACTCGAGAAACAGGATGCAAGTCCACATCACTACATTGACCGAAAACAAGACTGATGAATTTTGCCCATCAATGATTTCGGACACTGCGTCAGGTAGCAAGGACCGTCGGCCCCTGAGCGAGATCAAGTTTGACGACGGAGAGGGAGTATGACATCATTTGCCTTGTAACATGTTCAGCACACGACATAATTTAAACTGCAATCACGTCTTAATGGGTTTGACAACAGTTACTGGCAATCGCACTGGAAAGGAGAAGTAGAGAGGCAAGGCAATTATTTTTTTATGGGGCGGGAAAGCAATGAGTGAGCTCCAGCACGGATTGTAGGTAGGAGTTAACATTTATATAGGTAAACAGTGTTGGAAGGCAATAAACCACATACTTGATCGTGACCGTTGAACGATCTGTGGGTCGAGGCATGTTGTAGCTCCCTTGCGCTCTTACAACCGTTCACTGGCAAGCACTGTCTTCGACGACAAAGCCCCCCAATCAGTCCAGCAAACCAGGTGTGGATCGTGAATACCCCGGGACGCACCAGGACGTTGGATCAGTTTGGTTTGACTCGCTCAGTCAAATCTGGAAACTTGGATGTCCGAGACGTAGTGGAGCCACGGTCACTGCTAGAAATTATTTAACAGATTCGCTAACCGCAGGGTCAGATCTCGGTTTTGTCGGGCCTGGGTGTTGTTCCGAATTTTTTTTTTTAGCTCCCTGCTAGTACAGCTTTCTCGATGGATTCGGTCTGGGACAAGGAGTCTGTACCAAAAGCGTGAGAGCGTCATCGACAGCCTGACAGGACGTGTGAACGCGTTTATTTGCGAACGGTCGGTCCAAAAGACCCTCAATGACTCGGAGCAAAGTTGTTCCGCGCTATCATATTGACTTGGAGACTCTCGGCCCTTTCCGCTGCACAGCACGGGATCATGATATCCACCTTGATCGGGTATCACTGGCAAGTGGTGATAGTGGGGCGGCTGATGTCATGATCAAGTTGCAAAGCTGGGCCAGCAGTGAGTTACGGTAGCGATGGCCGTGTGATCGCACGGGCTCATGGTTAACGTTGCTCTGCCGTTTCTAGATGCTCTGATCGACGAATCGACTCGACGATCCGCTCTGCCTCTGCCAGTGCCACAATTTTCCATTACATAATACTGTGGTGGCGCTTTAGCGAGGTCTCTTGGATTCATTGGACTTGATGGTAAGCACTGACATACTGTTCCAGGCTCCATTCCGCGGTCAAGTTGTGTTGAGTATGTCGTTTAGCTCGTTCAACCGCCATCTCCACATCAATTCCGACACCACGTGGCCTTCTGATACGCCCATGGAGGTTCGCGCACTGCCCGCCACCGGGAATAGTATGCTCGGGATAAATAGTAGAGTTGGACTCCCTTTCTCCTTGCCCCCTTCCTTTCCCCCCGTGCTGCGCACATAACCTGAAGTATGGACACCAGTGGCATCCCTCTCGACAGAGCAGAGCTCCTCGCAACCATACTTGAAGGAACATTGTATGGTAAGATCTATCAACGGCAAATCCTGAGGGAAATCGTATTGAATGCTCATGTGGCAAGGTTTCTCGCTGTTGATGTATGGAGGAACAATCTGGGTACTGTTGTCACAGCGGTCCACTCGTCAAGTGAACCGTATATTGCTCGCGGCAGCATGCTTGCTGCTGTTGTGTAGTACGATAGTGCGTATTCCTTTCCATTTGCCTGGATAAAATTGGACGGGTATCTGTTTTTGGGGTTATACAGCACTTCATAATCGACATTATAAGAATCATCGAGGCCTTGGTTTTGTATCGAGATACATATCCAGGAGGACCTATAGCATTCTTATCGGACGTGTCCCAATGGACATTCGTTTCCAAGAACTTTGTGTATGCTATACAGACATTGATAGGAGATAGCGTAATTGTATGCTTTGTTTTATCATCAGATGAACGCATCCACTGATTGCATCGATAGCTTTACCGTTGTTACATGGTATGGCAGTCCAAGATCATCATGATTTTGCCTCTCTTACTTTGGTGTGGTGCTGGTTGTAAGTGTGTCGTATACTTTGTGTCGACTAGATTCGATGACGACGATTTTCGAAGTCGCTGGCATTGGAGCTGCAGTGTATGCCTCGCAACACGCTGTCTTTGGTGAGACCCTCGTACATTGGATCACAGCGTTCTACGCAACGACGTTAACAACTAACATGTTGACGAGCAGTACGCACTCGCGTTTTATAGATTTTGAAGATTGCTTCTGAACTTTTGCCTTCAGTTCTTTTGGCGTACCGTATTTGGAATATTGACCGGAAAGCTACGAAACTACGCGGCCGCCAAAATCCCCAACTGCGGCAGATCCTGCATGTCATTATCGATGCTGGCGCGATTTATAACCTCACCCTTATTGCGGTGTGGATCTGCTTTTCAGTTAAATCTAATGGTCAATTTGTGGTTCTAGACATGGTCCGCCATCATCTTGTTCGCTCATAAAATAATCCTACTCAAACATTTCGTTGACTATCAGATCATGCCCGTCATATCCATCACGTTCTATATGGTGATTATTCGCGTCGGGTGGGCCATTCGGGCCAACGGGCCAACGGATGTCTCTTCACTCAGATGTTCATCCACTGGGAATAGTGCTTTGACGGACCCGAGAAACAAGATGTCAGTCCATATCACCTCATTGACCGAAAGCAAGGAATACAGTAGTCGGGTCCCGTCAATGAGTCCGGTGACTGTTGTCGATGACGAGAACCGTCGGACTCGGTTCGACCATGCTGTATGACCTCATTTACCGCATAGCATGTTTGACACGCGTCATCTTTTGTAACGACATTGTATGCCAGAGACGCAGTTAAAGTTGATTTCGTAAATGTGTATACTAATGGTCGTTCTTTCTTTGGGACAATAGTGCCGGCGGAACAGCGGCAGGATCTATACTAGAACACGATCTCAGGCTACTAGTAGTACCCAAGTCAAATCGTTACATGATAATTTGAACATCTCAGGTCCAGAACAAGTAACAAACCTCGACATAGTGGAATGTTTTTACTTCCATTTTCTACAAAATTCACACTGGAGTTATCCACTGCAGAAACATGGACGATAGAGAGGATTTGGTCATCATGATTATGTACTTCCATACGCGCTCGTCCCCTGATTAACCTTGGATCTGCGAGCCCTTTATGCGCGCGATCTTCAAGGCAGACGTGGAAGTAACACTGGCATCCACTCTGCGTTTGGTTTGTCATCTGGATCTGTTCATGTCGCTACTGCGAGCGCGATCGTGTTTGCAAACGCTTGGCAGAACGAAGAGTTAGAGCAGACCGCTGAGGTACCATCATAAATGATGACAAGCATCGGTACATTGTAAGTTCGGAGCATTGACACGTGGAAGCTCAGAGATACACTCACTTGACGGTCGACTTTGAGACTCTCAGAAAGCATGCACAGCTCGGTAATAAATAAACAGCCCAAGATTCGATGGTTTCGAGCTTGAAACACTAAACCTTGTTTCTATCACTTTCACTCATCTGTCTCTGAGACAGCAACGTAAAAGCGGCAGGATCTGTAGAACAGGATCTACCCAAGTCAATCGCTGCACGACAACATCACAACATCACAAGTCCAGAACAAACGAACTAGTAGCAAACCTTGACGACATGGAATGTTTCTGTTTCCTGAGTGCTTCCATTTTCCACAGAATTCACGCTGAGGCATTATTCCCATGTGTCACTCCAAGGAGGATGGTAGAAGTGTTGCCAGTGAGTGTGTGGTAAGCGGGACTTACTAAATACGTGGCAGCGCCACAACGTGTGTAAGTTTGCCACTGTGTGCGTGCGTGACCGGTATGTCACACCACCGTCCCCAAATTCAACTTGAAGCTTGAAGGGTCGTCCCTCCTGCAGTCTGCGGTGAAACCAACTCATTGAAGACACGGTGGAAAATTGAAACCTTGGGCTAAAATTCCCAGGTCAGTCCTGCCGCGCCTATTGGCAAAAACGTCACTTGAGCCCATCCTGGCTATCTCCGGGGTCATGATGCAGAACGGAGGCCGGCTGATGTCTTGATGTGTGCAGTAACCGATTTAATAAATTTGCTCGTGCTGATTGAACATCGGTCGAGGTCTCACTGCCGTTGCATTTCTTTTATCCTGCGTCATATTGCTTAACCGTACATCAATCAGGACTAGTTTTGATGACCGCTGGGGTAAGTCAAGTCTGGTTTTTGTGTGTAGCGCTTCGATACATCGTGTTGTCCAGATATTTATATAGCCGCGGCGTTCCCTACGATCCGTGGTGGCCGCTGAGTATATATTTGTCCACCTCGGTCAACGGGCAATGGCCATCTTACAGCAATGACTACACCTTTTCGAGTCCGACATGCTCATGCTTCTTTATGAGGCACTGCTCTGCTGTTATGGGATGTTACATTATGTTAGTAATAAACCAGTGGGGGAGAACCTGTTTGGTGTCTTCTCCAACTTTTCCCTTCCTTCCTCCTTCCGCAATTCTCCTAACCTTTCCTCTCGTCCTTCCTTGTCTCAGGCTCGCACGTTCGCTCGGGTGTCTTGCTAGTGCATATCCAGAAATATGAACCCTTATGGCATCCCTCTAGACAAGGCAGAGCTGTTGGGAACGCTACTAGAAGGGATCTTGTATGGTAAGATCCCTCGATGATCAGTTCTAGCAAAAGCACATCGAAGACTTATGTGGCAAGGTTTCTCGTTGTTAATGTTCGGAGGAACGATCTGGGTACTTTTGTCTCGGCGACTCGGATCTACTCGTCAGGTGAACCGTTTCATGTTTACGGTAGCCTGCTTGTTGCTGATGTGTAGTACGGCGGTGCGTGTTTCTTTGCGTTTTCGTGGATGCATCGGACAGAGAACCAGAGATTGACTTTTTTGCTTATCCAGCACATCATAGTCGGCATTATAAGGATTATGGACGCCTTGATATTGTACCAAGACCCTATAGCATTTTTATCGGACGTTTCCCAATGGACGTTCGTGGTCAAGAACTATGTGTATGCTATACAATCGCTAATAGGGGACAGCGTCATGGTAACCCTGCTTTTTTTGTCAAGATGAACATCAAGTCACTAAGTGCATCGATAGCTCTACCGCTGTTACATGGTATGGCAGTCTAAACTCGTCATGATTTTGCCAGTCTTAGTTTGGTGTGCGTCTTGCGGTAAGTGTGCCGTATGTTTTTATGAGAATCAATAACGACAAGTTCCGAAGTCGCTGGAATTGGAGCCACAGCGATCGCGCCGCAGAATACCTCCTTTGGTGAGAGTTTCATGGGATGGGTCACAGCGTTCTATGCAACGACGTTTACAACCAATCTATTGACAATCAGTACGTACACGCGCTTTGATGAATGATGAACAGTGCTTCTAAGAAGTCTGAACCCCCCCCACCCCTCCATCAGTTCTGTTGACGAGTCGCATCTGGTATGTTGATCGGAGGGCCGCGAGGCTGCGCGACCATCGCCACCAAAAGTCCCACCTGCGAAAGATTTTACACATCATTATCGATGCCGGCGTGATTTACAACTTCGCCCTTCTCCCGGTGTGGATCTGCTTTTCACTTCAATTCAACGGTCAATTCGTGGCTCTAGACGTGGTCAGCCATTATGCCTCACTTGTTTAGGAGAACGATCCCACTAAAATGTTGCTTTTGACTGTCAGATTGTGCCTGTCATTTCCATCACGTTTTACATGGTAATTATTCGCGTGGGATTGCTTACTCGGGCGAACGAGCGAACGATGACGTTCCCGCTCAGACGACAAACACCCACTGGTATCGGTAATTCTCTTTCTGCGGATAGGATGGAGGTCCGCATCCCGACACTGACCACGCACACGCTCGACAGTCCAATAACTCCTGTCGATAACGGGATTCGTCAGAGTGGGAGCGGGATCAAGTTGGATGAGACAGGAGAGACAGCATGACCCCATTTGCCAATAAGGTCGCTTTTCGATTATCCTCAGATTTGGCGATCGGCACGCGATTCGGAATCCCTTGTATTGTAGCCGCGATGATCTTGACTGGCATGACACTTTTCGAAATTTGCTGCGGACCCAGTAGCTCAGCAACAGTGTCTCTACTGATGGCGCTTATGCGAAATTGCAACATAGCTCTTGCTACCCGATCCGAGTGTATCATCTACGCCAAATACCAACCAAAGGAAATCGAACCTACCAGCCTGAGGTATCTCCTGCCTCGATTTGTACCAATGTCTCCGTCTCGTGATGATCCGTACTCTGGGTATGCTCCGATGCCCAGGACTCTGAGTCACTTTTGCGAGTGCAACCTGTCAGAATGATCCAGTGCATGATCGGATATCTTACAAACCAACAGGACCTCATAGGAACTGCGAGGCTGAGCAGTTCTCTCGGATCCTGGACCGATCGGCAAACAGTGCTCTTGCTCGATCCACTCCGCAGTAGTTTCAGGGTGTCCCGAGTCGAGAGTCGCTGTGGCTGCCTCTGGACTGAAGTCGATCTGGTCGCCAGTGACGGCCTGAGATCCGGACTCACCGCTACGAGAAATACGGGGACTGCTGGTTTTGATAGGCGCAACGGTTGACCGAAATGATTCCCCTTGATCACGTTCCAGTTTCAACGACCTTGCCTATGTTCCTAGAGGATATCAACACAGTTTATTTTCCCTATACTAGTACATCATAGGATGTGGACGTTGCTCGACTCATTCATCAATCTCAATCTCATCGATGTTATATCTAACTTGAATTCGTTCTATGACCGTGACACCCCCGAATCATGGGGTCGGCTCTTCATATTGTGTAATCCCAATCCAGCATCCTTGCACCCTACCAGAACTTGATTCCAGAGGTGTATGCCAAGGATATGGTCATGATCGGACTCTGCGTCAGCACAAATCACTCGAGGCATCCGAATACTGAGACCGGTCGACCGCGGGCCCGTAGATAGAACAGCTCTCACGAGATTCTTGTGAAATATGACCGGCCATGTTTTGTTTCCGAGCTCAGCCTCACAAGTTGTATCGCCCTCGGAGTGTTGGTAGAGGATTGAATATGTCGAGCAAGCCCACGGAAGCGTCTCCAAGGACATCCACAATCCCATACACATCCACCTCTCCCGGATGGACTCCTGTCCATCCTCGTCCATTGCGACCTATCCAACCCCACCCCAGTCTTGACACAGTACAGACACCTGCATTACCCGCTCCAACGAGACCCTCCGTCTTTCATACCACCTCTCATGGTGTCTACCAACTCAGTACCCATCTCGTCCCGGCTGCTTATCCGCGATCCACCCCAGACATCCCTCTCCCCGTAATACCCGCCTATATACCCGGTGGATCATCCACCGAACGACGCGCTAAGATGGGCGCGCTAGTGAAAGTGGCCCAAGAGACACAGGATGCGTACGCAGAGGGAAAGCTCGGAGGCGAGCCGAGTGAGAAACTGCTCTGGAATTGCGTTAACCGTTACGTGCGCACGCCAACACGGTCTGGGACTGGCATCACGCTCTTTTTGGCTCACGCGAATGGTTTTCACAAGGAGGCGAGTGGTTGTTTTGCCGGTATGTCGAATTCGCGCCACTCATAGTACTTGCGATGGGTAGACGTGGGAGACGATGCTTCGAGGCCTGCTCGATGCGCCTGCGGGGGATATGGTTGACGAAGTGTGGGCGTGGGAAGCAGTCCAGCACGGGGATGCGGCCGTAGTGAATGTCGACAATCAAAGCGGAATATGTACGTCTTTATCTTCATGTTTGACCACGCATGAGGGGTGACGATTCATTTAGTCGACTGGCTCGACAACGCGCGCGATATTACCAACTTTTTAGTCCATTACCTACCCGAGCATGTGGATGAAACGGTATTGCCTACGCGACTACAGCGCCTTCCAGCGTTGGTGACAAAATCTAGAGAAGAACACGGATACCACGCGCGCAAGTTGGTCGTGGTCGGACACTCCTTTGGAGGGTGCACCTCGTGAGTAGTTTGACATCCATGGTCCACCCCTTGGGTCTGATCACTGTGCACTCAGATTGAGAGTGGCCGTTGACTATCCGAAACTGTTTTCGTCGTTTGTACTGGTGGACCCGGTCATTCTCCGACCCAATACGTATCGACCCGGGTATTTACACTCGATGGCACTCGGTGCTTTTACTCGACGCGATCGTTGGTCATCTCGGTGCGTGATCCCATTTGTCGAGCAAAACGGAGGGCTGAATTCGGAAAGTAGAGAAGAGGCTCTCCAATTGTTCAAAAAGTCACCCTTCTTCGGCGGCTGGCATCCAGAGGTCCTACGGCACTATATCGATTATGCTCTCGTTGATGACCCAGAAGGAGGTGTCAAGCTCAAAATGAGCGGGTTACAGGAAGGACTCTCGTTTGCGAATCGGGTGCCAGCTTCGGAAACGTGGGAGCTTTTGATAAGGTTGGACAAGAACATCGCGCTTAGATGGGTTGTGCCCGAGAAACCGTACGTGTTTTACGTTTGGCCGACGCGAGGAGGGTGCTGACGAACAAACAGGTTGTCAACTCAAGAAGGTACATATGAGAGGGTGTGGCGCCGACCTGCCAATTCGACAAACGTCGTGTTTCACTTTGCGGGCCATTTGGTATGTCAAGCTCCTGCTGTGTTAATGGCAGTGCAAACCTTATATCTGATGTATAGATTGTGCAAGAGGCTCCTTTTGAGCTCGGTATGTATTCACGTTCAGTGGACTTTGTTAGCCTGATCGGCGAGATGCACACAGCACATGATATATCCGACTTTTTGTTGCGCGGGTATGAATCGACCAAGGCGCATCTATGACAGGATCGATCCGTAGACATGGCATTTGACATCATTGTCACATCAAACAGGCCCCTTGGAAGCTCGGCGTATTCGGGGATCTGTTAGTCAGTGATGGTAGATAAGCTTAGACCCACAGCAGCTAGTACAGTTGTCGTATGATAATTAAAAGCCAGTTGTGATTGGGCGTCTCCCCGTCTCCAAGTCAATTGGTGGCCCAATGGTGGGTAGTACAGCCCGGTATCGCTTTCAGTTGCGACCTGCCAGGTACTGAGGCACTACAACCGTTCCAAGTTTATTCCCATCTCATCTAACCGACCGCACCGCCGTAGACAGTGCCGACGGTGGTCCTCAACCCTTTTCAACCTGACTTGTTTAAAAAAATCCCCCGACTCTGTATGCCCTTGGTGATTCCACTATAATAATACTCCTACTCTTCGTAATGACCCCCGACATGAACATGGACCCTGTTCCATCTCCCATCTCGGTGCTGGCATCGCCTTCCACCCTACGACTCCAATGCTCTGGTAGCAGCAAGACTTTTGGCCTCACGAACTCGGTACATGTTCCTCCCACTCCATGGCTTGCACCAGCGTGGGCGTTTTCCCTCGTCTCTCTTGTCGCACTCGCTGCGTTCCCTGCAGCCGTCTCTGCGACACCTCTGGGCGTCAACACCAGCGTCAATGGGTTACACCGAAGACAGGATAGTTCGGGGAGCAGTTCATCTGATACAAGCATCAGCATGAGTGTATGGGTGCGTTGCATATCGTTTCTTCAATGTGTTGTCCGTGCGCGATTGACACTGAGGCCATATTTCGTCCACCCCATTTTTGATTACGACAGCTTCCTATTCTTATTGTCACTGTGGTGTTTGTTTTCTTCTCGTTCTGCACCTGTGTCCGTCGGTGTGCGGCAAACGATGCGGCCGCGTCAACGACTGGGAACCGAAGTGGTCCCGCTGCCGCCAACGGCAATGCAGCCGCTACGACGCGGTCCCGTCGGCGACCCCAGAGGACGCCGAGTCAGATATCTACCAAGTCGCTGCCACCGTATATGAAGGAACCCGGGGACCAAGAATTGGTGCTCTTCCGGTGCGTGGGATAAATTCCTGCTGTGGATGTTCATCACCAACGTGCCATGGCACCCACAGTGGTCCCGAGGAGGCAGAGGACGACCACGAACCGCACCATGCGATGCCCATGCTCCCCGAGGACGACGAAGAACACCATGAAATGGACAATGGGACATATGACATTGCGCTCGGTCGCGTTGAATCGGTTGACACGATGCCAGATTCGTCGACGACGAACCTGATAGGCAGGGTTTCAGTATCGGTGCCGAGACCTCCTGAATTGCATCATGCTACGATGTCACATGGTCATCACCGGAGTGGGGATGGACGTAGTTTGGACT
>JBBPLC010000211.1:0-42608 GCA_038089535.1 Hemileccinum rubropunctum | reverse complement strand
AAGATATACATCAATTACCTCAGTCGATCTAAATGGATGCAGGTCATTAAAAATCTGCTATTTGTGCAATCTGTCTACCCGGCCATACTACCATCACCTAGTACATCTCTATAGACCCCCATTGATCCGGGTGCAGTGGATTCTCACTGGGCATCAAGACCTAGATGTGTCCATAGTATTTTAATGTTGTTAATTATCATAGAGGGGCATTGGGGCCATTTGAAGTTACAGAGGGTGAGATGTGAGGCACCTTGTAGTGCCAACTTGAGTTTGTCTTGGTCAACAGTCCAGGAATGGCCATGAAGTAGATGTTATGCTTGGATGGCCACTATGTAATTGATTATGGTGAAACCAGAGTATGCATTGGCATAGCTAGCAAGGAAAGAGAGTAAAAGTGCATGGAATATTGGACATCACTCAGTTTTGGAGATGTGATAAATGTTGCAATATACATGGAAGATTAGAAGGCCGGTGCCATAGAGTTCTTTTGTGCTGTTTGCCCAGAAAGCCCTAATAACTTTCAGGATGCAGTTCAGAGCTGTGTCTGAAGTTGCTGCTGAAGAGGTTGTGCCTATGGGTTGATTGGAAGTTGTTGCTGGAGTTCATAGGCACAATCTATCTTTGGCTAGACAATGTGGATGAATTGGGGAGGGCATGGGATGGAGGTCAGAGTGATAGAGTTGGGGCTTGGCTGTGGTGGTGTTGGAGGTAGTGTTAGAGTGAAGGAAGGGCAGTGGCAAGTTGAAATATGAGTTATTGGATTCAATTGTTCTGGAGGGAGCTGAAAATGAGTTCATCCTTGATTTGAGTCTCAGCTCTGGTGTGTTCAATGGCTTCTTGTTGGGTGTGTAGTTTGTCCATGGTTGTGGCTGTGTTGCCTGTATAGTAGCCATTACAGAAGTGTTGTGTCAATAAGAAACTTCTGAGCATATGCATTGATGTGAAAGGGGGGGAGCATGAGATGGTTAGGTCCATAGATGCCTCATGAGGGTGGGTCTGCTGAGTTGCAGGCACTAGGTACATATTGCAGGGCGACACTGAGGACATATTTGACAGATTCAAGGAAAAGGTGAATTTCCTAGAAGAGAGCATTGACAGCAGTGTTGTGATGTCTGCCAACACACTAGCCTTCAATGACGCTAGTGTTGTCTTCATAGACTTAGATGTGTGCTGGGTGGTCAAGGATAGCATTGACAGCATGGAGGAGAAGGCCAAAACTGAGGGCTTCTGCCCAGGCAATGTCTTTTGAAACGAAGGAGAACTGAAAACAACTAAAGGCGGACGACACCTAATCTAGGCATCAGGCGACTTCTGCGACAGTGTGAACTGTTCAGGAATGAGTATCCAACCAGATGTGGACCTGGACGTGGTATTCAGTGACTAGGAAGTTGACAGTTCCCAGATACAACATAAAACGAGGAACAATGAGGAGTGTGCAATAATGTGCACAAAGCCGGCAAGAGCAGAGTAAGATTGGGAGATAGTGAGGAGTGGTAAAAAAATGACCAGGCCTCTAAGTAGGAGAGTAATCAAGTGAATAGGACTGAGAAGCAGATGACAAAGGAAAGCGGTTTATATATGTAAGTATGGGATGTTTAGGATAGGTCATCTGAGTTCTAAATAGTTAAGGGCAGGCCTGGGAAAAGAGACATGAGGGAAACACAAGGTAACCATGAGGATGGCGAGAAGTCCATTGTGGAAAAGGAAGCATCCTCATGGGAAAGGAAACGAAGATTAAAGACATGAGGTATGATGTCAGGATGACGTCATGGGCTAGGCCTCAGGTCACATGAGGGATCTCACGGTCATGTGACTTCGAAAAAGAAAAGGAGTTTTTAAGTCCAAAGTGAAGAAAAGTTGAAAACATAGTGTATAGGTCCTGAAGTATAACATCTTTTTGTCTATGAGTAAACTTCCAGCTGGGTAGCAAGTGCCACACTCACCATTTGTTGCTGATGATAATGCTAATTCCAATGCCAGTTCTGGCATTGGAGAAAGCTCCCAGGTCTAGAAGGGTTGGTGGAGGTTGGATGGATCATATGATTACGCCAGATTGGATTTTTATGCACCACCAAATGAGGTTGCTTTCCATGTTGTTGTTTGGGCAATGCAGTACGAAGGGTTGTTTGGCACATGTTGTTAACATGCTTTCTAGACCCATGAGGTAGGCTTACTCTTGCGATATGAGTGCTGCTGCATGTAGTAGTTCTCCTGTATGTATTTGAGGATATGACTGGGATGGTTGAGCCAGTCGTTTATGGCATTGATATACTTTATGGTTTTGGCAGGGCTGAGTTCTACTATGCATGCTTCTAGATTCCATAGGAAGCCTATAGACTGTCATTGGGCTGAATGGTTGGTCTTTCAAACTTTCCCAAGGAATGCCTAGCATGTTGGATATGTTGTCAATGTCTGATGTGTTATATGTGAATCATTCATCATCTGCTGCATGTGCAGAGGATCTGCATAGATTCTATATGGGAAAGGAACAGTCCTCACTGAATTTCTCAAGTGTGCCATCATCATGTGAGATCCTGCTATACCAGATACATGATCCAGTGTGTCTTCTGCTGGTATGTCGTATATCCTTGTGCCATTTTTGCCACACAATATTGTAATACAACAATAGGTCAGAGGAGTCTAAATAGGGTAAGTGGGGTAGAAAAGATGGTGGTGTAAAGGCATTGTCAGAGAGATGAACAAGGCTGTCCGATAAGAGATACAAATGAGTAATCAAGATAACCATCATGGGAAGAGAAGAGCAGAAGTAAGCATGATAGTCATCATGAGAGAAGGAAAACAAAAGCATGAGTCAAGGGACAAATGCAACAAAGAAAAGAAAAGAAAAGAGAGAGTCATAACATTATCCCTCTACTAAATCCAAAACTCTGGAGAAGGATAATGGGTGAAAGGTGCCCAGTCAGAAGTTATGGTAAAAGGCACCAGGAGAGCCAGTCATGTTGACATGGGCAGCATCATCATAGGGATCCTCATAGTCATATGGGGATAGGATGCAAGAGATAGAGGAGCAAGATTGTTGATTACAATGATGTGGATGGGGAGGAGTTGCCCTAGTGATGTGGGAGCGAGGGGGAGACACAGGGTGAGCAGAGGACAAAGAGGAGTGGGAAGAATTGGAGGGTGAGGAGAATGGAGGAGAAGGGGTTCAATGATGAAGAGGGCACCATTGTTGAGTATAATGAGGGGTGGTTATGAGACAGGAGGGGCATTAGTATCAAGGACAATTGATCTGTCAGTATCCTAAGTGGTGACATTTGAAACAGGTCTTGTTGTAATGAGGGTGGGAATGGGCAAGTGGGGTGTTGGTGAACTCTCTGTGAATGGTTCCTCTAGTCCATAGTTTGTGTCCAAGTTCAGCGCATTGAACAATGACTAGCTCATTGGATAGGAGAGGGGAGGAAGATGTGGAGGGGGTATGGTATTTGTCAGCAGTGACAACAGCAGGAGTAATGTAGTCAGGATGGGTGCAGTTGGGG
Organism: Hemileccinum rubropunctum; assembly: GCA_038089535.1. NCBI lineage: Eukaryota > Fungi > Basidiomycota > Agaricomycetes > Boletales > Boletaceae > Hemileccinum > Hemileccinum rubropunctum. Next base: position 39,111 of record JBBPLC010000211.1, on the reverse strand, counting down.
TGAGCATGGTATTGGTTGAGTTCGAAGAGGTAGCAATCAATGTTGTCAAGGAATTTGAGCATGCTGAGTTGGAAAAGAGTAGCGGTGAGGTTTCCCTCAAGATTTTGCTGAATGTTTCGGACAAAGTTTGCCCAATGACCAAGAGTCTCTCTAGAGGAGAGAGATAGGAGGTTTCTCAGGCACTGGACCTGGAGGAAGGCATGGTAAAGGTTCCATAGAGGGGAACCGATATCAAGGTAGCAGCTGAGAGGTACAGTGATGCAAGGGTTTTGGAGGAGAGATACAGTGATGTGAGGGTTTTGGAGAAGAGATGCCTGATGTTCGAGGGCTTGACTGTCAGCAAGATTGTCACAAAGACAATGAGTGTAGAGGGGGACATCAACAGAGACAATGGCAGGAGGGGTGACTGGTGAGTTGGGTAGAGGAGTGTGACTCCATCCAGGGGAGGGACAAGTCAAGGATGGTTTGGGGGGAGGGTTATGTGATGGAGGAGAAGAAAGCCTTTCAGCTAAAGAAGAAATGAAGGAATCTAAGGTAGAAGGAGAAAGTGAGGAAAGAGAAGAAACAGAGTTGGAGATGGCTTGTTAGAAGGACATGTTGATAGAGATTCAAGTTGGGTTGTGAGGGAAGATGAAGGGGTGGAGTTTTTTATAGTTGGCTAGGGCAGACTTTGCATTTTTCAAGTCCTGTTCAGGAATCCAGGAATCTTCTTCAGCGGAGTATCCTTTCCATTGGATCAGGAAGAAGTGGCAGGATAGAGTTCCACAATGGCATAAGATTTTTTCAATTTCATATTCTTCTTCTTCTTGGATGAGGTCAGATGACAGAGCAGGGAAGTTGTTTGATAGTGCTATACTTCAGGACCTATATGCTACGTTTTTCACTTTTACTTCATTTTCATACTTAACAATTTCTTTTCACTTTCAAAGTCATGTGACCAGCACACGTGACTGTGGGACTTCCCATGTGACCTGAGGCCTAGCCCATGATGTCATCATGACATCATGCCTCATGTCTTTCATCTCCATCTTTCATTCACACGAGTATGCTTCTCCATTCCCACACAGACTTCTCACTGTACTTACTCATGTTCATCTTGCTTCTTCCTCATGTCTCCTTATCTATACCAGCCCTAAACTATTTAGGACTCAGATGACCTACCCTAAACCCATCACTAGTCACTATATAAACCTGTTTCTCTTTGTCATCTATTTTTCCTTAGTCCTATTCATTTGTATTCCTCTCCAACTTAGGGGCTGGATATTCCTCAAATACTACTCCTTCTCAATCTATCTTCTTTACTCTGCAATTGCTGGCTTAGTGCATGTTATCACACTCTATCATTGCTCCTCATGTATACTCTACCTGGAAACCATCAATTTCCTAGTCACTAATCTCCACGTACTCATTCATGTTTGGCTGGATACTCACAGCCAAACCATCCATACTGTTGCTAAAGTCATACTCTGCCTAGATTAGATGTTGTGCTCATTGTTAGGTTTCTGTCCAGTTTCACCTGAATAGAACTAACACAAGGCCAAACACTATTCTTCCATCTCACCTTTATCTTATGCGATTCTGCACTGCTGCTGACTGTCTTCACCTTCGTCAGCAAGAAAACACTTTAAACTTTTATGCCGCCACCCACATCATCTGCTTTTCTCCCGAGCCTGTTCCAGTGCCAGAACATGCTCACCTCTTTGCTCCCAACTTCACTCACTATCTAGATGAGCTCCTGGTAGGTGACAACAATGAAATTGACCCAAACAATGCTTCCCCACCTCTGGAACTTGCACATATTTGTATCCCTTCCCTTGCTCTACCTATCGCCTGCACCCTTTCCCCTTCTCCTGCTCCAGTTCATGCATGCAGGCAGCACAAAAAGTACATACAAAACCCTCACAATATACAAGTAGGCAATACTCAGTATACCTGTCTTTTTCACCTTTGTCCATGAAATGTTCTCTGTTGACCCTCTAAATTTTTCTAAGCCATGGAAGGAGTAGCCATGGAAGGAGTTCCACCATTGCTCACTGACCTCAATGTCATGTGGATGGAAATTCACAACACAATGGCAGCCATGGCCATGATGCTTCAAAATTCACTGCTGGCCTAGCAGCAACTCACCCAGCAGCTCACGGACACCACCACCATTGCTCCTACTTATCAATCCTCTCTCCCAACCCATCTCATTGATGACCCCAATATGTGGGACAGCAACCAATCAGCCTTTTGCCCCTGGTGGATGAAAATCACAACATGGGTTTAGTGCTAAGATGGCCTGGATGAAAGACAACAAACCACTGCTGTCCTCCTTCAGATGGTTGGCAAGGCCAAATCCTTCTCTTGCATCATGCTGGAGAAATACCAAAAAAAGAACTCCGCCCTTGAATGGCCATCTTGGGAGGACCTGAAAAAAGAGGTAGAGGACCACTTCAGGATTGGCATCCTAAAGGGGAAAGTTACATGAGGCTAACCAACCTCTAGCAAGGGTTAATACTGGTAGAGGTATTCATGCAGCAATTTGAATTGTTGCAACAAGACACTAACCTTTCCATGCATGATAACAATGTCCGTTGGCTCTATTGAGAGTACTTGGACTACAACATTTACTTTCAGTTATTGATCTGCACCCCCCGCTCTGGCCGACTCTCTCTCCAAGTGGCAAGAAGCAGCCATTGAGATGGGGAAGACATTTGAGAAGATGTGACTAGAGTGTAGTAAACAAACAATTGCAAAAAGTATATAAGCCCCATTTCATGGAAGTTGGGACTCAATCAGGCCAAGGTACACCCATGGATACTCGTGCTGTTCAACCTCAGCAGGAAATGTGTACCTGCTACAACTGTGGTAAGCTGGGCCACCTCTCCTGCACTTGCAAGAAATCGTGAAAGTCAAGAGGATGCCCAATCTTCAACCCAGTAACTGGTCGCACTCACTATGCTCAGCCTCACCCTGCCCCTCTCCACAAAATCTCTATCATCCTGACTACTTCCATTGCCACAGTCCCCGAGGCCACCCAAGGTTCTGGAAATCCCCCATGGATGACAGAAGAGATGCAAGCCTACTATTTGGATATGTTTGAGTCCCAGGCTCACCAGCTCACCACTGAGGGACTCAAGGGAAAAAAAGGCAAAGCCGAGTAGATCTGGGAGGTATCTACTCAGCCAAGGATAGTTTTTGAAACGGGATGAAACTAAAACAAGTAGTACAACACCTAATCTAGGCGTTGGGCTACTTCTGCGACGGTGTGAACGAGATGGCGGTGGGTGTCTAACCAGACGTGGACCAAGACGTGGTATTCAGCGACGAGAAAGTGAACAGTTCCAAGATATAACATTCACGAGTGTAAACGAGTAGCGTGTAGTAACGAGCACGAAGCCAGCAAATGCAGAGTAAGGAAAAGGATAAGAAGAGTGGTAGTCAATTGAACAGGCCCCAAAGGAGGAGGGTATTCAAGTGAATAGGACTGGGGATAGACGACGAAGGGGGAGGGTATATATATGTAAGTATGGCAGGTTTAGGGTAGGTCGTCTGAGTCCTAATCGATTGAGGGCCGGTGTGAGAATGAAAGGAAATGAGGTAGCCATGAGGACAGCGAGAAGTCCGTGTGGGAAGGAAGAAGCGTCCTCATGGGAAAGGTAACGGAGATGAAGGACATGAGGTATGATGTCATGATGACATCATGGGCTAGACCTCAGGTCATGTGAGGGTTCTCACGGTCACGTGTACTAGTCACGTGACTTCGAAAAGAAAGAGAAAATGTTAAGTCCAAAAGATGAAGAAAAGTAAGAAACGTAGTGTATAGGTCCTGAACCATAACAGTTTTTCTTCTTCTCGTTCTACTTCTCCTCTTTCATCTTCCTTTATGAATCGGTTTGCTATACTTGGGGAGATGGACAGTCTGTTGAGCAGTGATGACATATTGAACACTTGTAATTATTCTAGTTACAATACTGCCTCTAAAGGAGCATCTCTTTGGAGTGTGGCACCAGAGAATAAAAATAGCATGCTTAATTCTCCATTTACAGACAAAATTTCTTTTTTCTCTAAATCCTCCCCTAACCCTAACCTCACCCTCAGGAATACTTCCCCTAGGGGAGAATTTGACATCAATACAGATATCTACTTTCAGAAAGATACAAAATGGCAAAAAATGGTGCTCCTCGACTCTGGCGCAGTTCAGACCTTCATGGATAAGAACTGGGTAAAATCTCTTGGCATTCTCACTAAAAAACTTCCCCTTCCTTGATCTATCACTAACACTGATAAGACATCCTCATCCCATAGCACTATTAGGGATTACATTTCAGTGGTATTCTCATACCAAGATCACTCTAAAGAAGTAATGCTTTGGTAACAAACTTGGGTGTGCATTGTATATATTTAGGCTACAACTGGTTCCAATGTCACAATCCACTTATTGACTGGGTTGATAAGGAAATCAAGTTCTGCCGCTGTACTCGCAAGTGTGTCACCGTCAACGCAGCTGGCCTAGTCAATAAAGTTTGGAACCCAGCTGTCTGCTCCATCAAGGACGGACTTGCGGAAAAGGTACCCAACAATACCATGATTTCTTGGATGTATTTAGCAAAGAAGAATCAAACACATGCCTGTATGCAAGCTATGGGATCATGCAATTGACCTTAAACTGGGCTTTATCCCCAAAAAAGGTTGAGTCATTCCTTTGTCCAGTGCTGAATTAGAAAAAGTCAGGAACTTCATTACTTTGGAGCAAGAAAAGGGCTACATCCGCCCATGAAAATCACCCCAAACTGCTCTAGTATTTTGTATTTCAAAGAAAACCAGCAAGAAACATCTTGTCATGGATTACTGTTATTTAAACAAGGGTACAGTAAAGAACTCATATCCTCTTTCTCTCATCTCCACTCTCATTAATCGCCTGAAGGGTACTGACAAATTCACTTGCCTTGATTTGTGATAGGGCTATAACAATGTGTCTGCATCAAGGAAGGTGACAAGTGGAAAGCCATGTTCATAACACCCCTGGGGGCTTACAAACCATTCGTAATGTATTTTGGGATGACTAACTCTTCTCCCACATTTCAACAGATGATGAACAACATATTTAACGACATGTACACTGCTGTCATCATGTACCTCAATAATATGTGTATATTTACAAAAAACAAAACTGATAAAGAACATTCCCAGGTCGTAGGGGAAGTTTTGTGCAGATTGCACAAAAATGACCTTTACACAAAACCTGAAAAATGAGTATTTAATGCCAAAAAAGTTGACTTTTTAGGTATGACCATATCAGCTGACAGTGTTGATATGCAAAACAACAAAGTCAATGCAATACTCGACTGGCCTGCTCTCTCGAAGCTCAAGCAGCTTCAATCTTTCCTTGGACTGTGTAACTATTATCAGTGTTTTATTAATGGTTTTGGACAGATCGCTCTTCCACTCAATGATCTGACAAAAAAGAACATACCATATACCTGGGGGGAGGCACAACAAAATGTGTTTGATATGCTCAAAAAACAATTTATGACAGCCCTCCTCCTTGCTTTCCCTGATTCATCTAAGGACATTTGCGTTGAAACAGATGCAAGTGATATTGCCACTAGTGCGGTGTTATAAGTTCTCAGGAAGGATGGCTCTTGGTGCCCTTGTGCTTTTCTTTCTCACTCTTTCTCTTCCACTGAACACAACTACCCAGTTTATGACAAAGAGTTGCTAGCCATTATCCATGCTCTTGAGGAATGGCACCACTATGTAATCAGTAAAGCTAACTTCGAGATTTGGACATACCACAAGAATCTCAAATATTGGAAAAAACTGCAGATGCTCTTGGGCAGTTAAGCCTACTGGCATGAGCTGTTGCAGGAATTTAATTATATGCTGATCTACAAGCCAGGCACCATGAATAGATGTGCTGATGCTCTTTCTTGTTGCCCTGACCATGGTAACACTGTCGATAAATTAAATGAGAACATTACTATGTATCCTTCCACTGTTCTCTGTTCCTCCTCTGTATCTATTCTGGTCAAATTAACCTCTCCAGATGCTCAATTACCCTCAAAGGGCTTCCCTGATACTGCAGGCTTTGACCTGTACATATCTGTTGATCTTGACATTCCTACCCACAACCAAGGTCTCATCCTCACCCATGTCAAGATTCAACTTCCCTCCAGCACCTACAGCAGAATTGTGCCTCATTTGGGTCTTGCCCTCAAACATAAAATCAATGTCATGGCCGGAGTCATTGACATCAATTATAGGGGAGAAATTGGCATAATTCTGTTCAACTATTCTGATTCCTCTGTTCATGTTTCTAAATTCAACTGCATTGTGCAACTAATTATTGAAAAAATAGAAAACCCAACACTCAAAGAAGAAAAGACAAGTCACAATGTAATGATAAAGGGTTTGGTTCAACGGGAATCAAAGTCATCTTTTCAACTTCTATTTCTCCAAATTTTGAGACTAAATTATCATTGGAATCTTCTAGAATGCATGCTGATGCTATCAATGAGTACAAATACTATGTCTCAGAGAAACTCTTCAGAAATTTGAACAACATCATTTTCATGCCACCATCTCTTTGCACTGAGTTAATCTTGCTCTTTCACAATTTTCTAGTCGCCAGTCACCCAGGCCATGACCACACCATTTCTTCAATCAAATGATTTCACTGGTGGCCTGGCACAGCCAAGGACATTGCTTCATACATAGATCACTGCCAGGTGTGCTCCCTCACAAAGGGTTCATCAAAGCCACCAGCAGGAAAACTTATGCCACTTCCTGTTCCTTCCCACCCTTGGGAAGATATCTCATTTGATTTTATCACAGAATTACCCTCTTCCAACAGTTTCAATTCCATAGGGGTAGTCGTCGATCATTTCTCCAAAGAAATTGTTCTTTTTCCCTGTCTAAAAACAACTTCTTCTTTGGACTTAGCCACTTTATTTAGAGACCATGTATGGTGTCTACATGGACTCCCTAACACTATTCTTTCCAATAGAGGACCTCAGTTCGTCTTGGAGTTTACTAAGGAACTTTGCAAAGTCCTTGAGATCCAGCAAAAACTCTCAACAGTGTACTATCCCCAGACGAATGGCCAGACAGAATGGGTCAACAGAGAAGTTATCACATATCTCTGTGCTTATGTCACTAAGAAGCAGGAGACTTGGGCCTCATGGCTGAAAATGGTGCAATTTGTGCATAATAACACCCTTACCACCACCACAGGTATCACCTCCTTTTCTGTTACACAAAACTACTCACCATACATAGGAACAGAGCCCACAAACTCCACTACAACTCCTGGGAGGTCATTTGGTAAAATTATTGGTTGTTCACACGAAGAGATTGCTTCCACACTTCAGAAAACCCACAATTGGATGTTGCATACACAAACATTCAAGCACTCTTCTGCTCCAAACTATTCTATTGGAGAACTTGTTTGGCTCTCCACTGACCACCTCTCCCTTCCCTATCCCACACATAAACTTATGCAAAAATTCATTGGCTCCTACCATATCTCCGCCATTCTCCCTAATGCCATTACACTTGTCCTTCCTTCTTCCATTTCTATTCATCCTACTGTCAACATTTCCCACATTAAACCCTATATTTAGACCAGATCCAATTACCAAGACCAAAGACTGTCATGAAGAATATGAAGTCAATCGCATTGTCCAGTCACAACTTCATTGCGGGAAGTTATAATACCTCATCCACTGGATAAGATGGGATGAGGTGGATCACACCTGGGAACCCGCTGCTAATTTAAAACATGCACAGGATGCAATCTCAGAGTTTTATGCTGTACATCTCAATGCTTTGCAACCTATTTGGGGTATCTCCAAGCTTGAATTTACATCCCTCTTTCATCCATTTGGTCCCTCCTATATCAAATTCACCAATTCTCGTTGCTCCTCATTTATGCTCTACCTGGGAACTGTCAATTTCCTAGTTGCTAATCTCCATGTACTTGTTCATGTTGGGCTGGATACTCACAGCTGAACTATCCATACCATTGCTGAAGTCACACTCCACCTAGATTAGGTGTCATGCTTATTGTTAGGTTTCTGTCCGGTTTCAGATAAGACCTTGGTTATGGTACAAGGTCCTTCTCATTTGGGGGCAAACTTCAGATTGGCAATGGATCATTTGAAATTGCGGGCTTCTAACCACACTTTATCTCCTAGGGCAAAGGGAGTGAAATTTTTTCGTGTGCAGGAGGCCATGACTTTGCAAGCAAGTTTGTGAGCTGCTAATGCTTCATTGTGAGCAGCAAAAAGGGCTTTGAGTTGAGACTCAATGGTGGGGAGAGGGAATTTGGGAAGAAGAAAAGGTAGGGCTTGGGGTTCAAAGCCCATTATGAGGAAGAATGGGGATTTGCCAGTGACAGAGTGAGGGCAGTGACTGTGGGTGGACTTCTTGGTTTACTCATTCAGTTTTACCATCAGATTGGGGGTGGTAGATGGTAGAGAGGGAAAGGTCATAGTTCAAGACTTTCCCAAGGGCTTTGGTGAAGGGGGGAGCAAACTGGGGATCTTCATCAGAGATGATCTTGTCATAGAGTCCAAAGCAGAGGAAGACTTTGTGGAAAAATAAGTTGTTTCACATTGATGGATTTCTTTGTAAGGCATAGAATTACCCCCTTAGTAAGCCCATGGTTGACCACAACCAACAAGGAATCAAAGCCAGTAGAGAGGGGGAGATCTGTGATACTCAACATACTTGTGGACAAAGGAAGCAAGGCTGGGCCACCAGAATTCTGCAGCAACAAGTTGATGAGTCTTAAGGAATCCAGAGTGTCCAGTGGTTTTGTGATCATAACAATGTTTGATGATAGTATGGCAAAGGGAGGAGTCATTGGGTATGTAGATACGGTCTTTGTAGATAAGGAGACCATTAATATGCTTCCAGTCGGAGAGGTGAGAGCAGAAGGTGGGGAAAATAGAACTGTCCATGGATTGGAGGCTCTGCAACACAAGAGAGTTGGAGACAGAGGCAGATTAAACTTTGTCTGTCAATGTGGTGTCAATGGCATTGACAAACAAGGAAGGGGGGAGGAGGGTGAAATTGTCATTGTCAGGAGAGTCAATGGCAGGGAGGAGGTTGGGTTGGCAAGAGAGAGCATCAGGATCAGTGAGTTGGGATCCAGGGATATGATGCATATTGAGATCAAAGTTGGCAAGGTCAAGAAGCCAACGTGCTTGGCGGCGATTCAATGCCTGAGGTTGGCAGAAATAGGTGAGGTTTTTGTGGTCAGTGAAGACCTGGACAGGGAAGGGAGAACTATGAAGATAATGTTGCCAGGTTTTCAAGGCACAGATGACAGCGAGTAGTTCATAATCATAGATGTTGTAGTTTCTCTTGGCAGGGGAGAATGATTGGAAGAGATAGAAGCAAGGATGCCAGTCACCGTTGGTATCAGTCTAGAGGAGAATTCCTCCAGAGGTGCATTTGGAGGTGTCAGTAGCAATGATGAAGAGGTTAGGAAGATGGAGGATGGATTTGGAAAGAAATCAGGAGCAGAGAGTGTCTATAGCTTGTTGGCACACAGGAGACCAGGACCAAGCACAGTTTTTCTTGATTGAGTTGATGAGGAGTTGAGCAATGTTGGAGTAGTTGGGATAAAGCGATGATAGAAATTAGCAAAGCTGAGGAAAGATTGGACATCCTTGACTTCCTGGGGGGTGGGCCATTTAGTGATGCCATCAAGTTTGATGGGGTCCATAGCAAGCTGTCCTGGTTTGACAATCATTCTGAGGTATTTGACTTCATTGGTGGTAAACTTGCATTTCTTGAGTTTAAGATGGAGGTCAAGTTCCATCATTCATTGAAGAACACATTTGGTACATTCCTCATGTATGGCAGTGTCTGGGGAGAAGATAAGAAGGTCATCCATATAGATGATGAGCCATCCTTCAGTGATCATGTCTTGGAAGGAGTTATTCATGAATCTTTGAAAAATGGTGGGGGAGTTGGTAAGTCAGAAGAACATGACAGTGGGTTCGAAGAGTCCTTTATGAGTGATAAAGGCGGCTTTCCATTGGTATTCATCCTTGATGTGGACATTATTGTATCCCCACCATACATCAAATTTGGTAAAGACCTTTGTGTCTTGGAGCTTATCAATGAGGTCAGAGATGAGGGAGAGGGGGTAGGTGTCATGAATGGTATGTTCATTCAGATATCAATAGTCTTGGCAAGGACAAAGTCTGCCATCTTTCTTTTTGACAAAAAAGAAAGGTGCAGCTTGGGGGGAGTTTGAGGGGTGGATTTTCCTGGCTTTGTATTCTTTGGGTGATAGAGGGTAGATTTTCCCAACTTTTGGGATAAAAGAATCTTTTGACATTGATTTTGTGGTTGTAGGGGTGAGAAGGAGGAATGTGGTCCATGGTTTCTTTGGTGAAGACAGGAGCAAATTGGGAATATTTGGGAGGAAGGGTGGTCTTCAGTTTGTTTCATTTAGCCTTCATGGTGAGTTCAGTGGTGGTGGTGAGTTGAGAGATGATGGGTGATCCCTTTGGGATGGAACAAGATTCCCCATGGATAATTTGAAAGAGGGTGCAGTTTTCAAGGGCACAAGAGAGGAGTTATTGTTCATTTTCTTGTTGGAGAAAGTCATGAAGGTGGTAGTTATGTATGGAGGATACATGGACATGTCGGGGTGTGGGAAAGTGAGAGTTATGTTGTTCAGTGTCTTTTGCACAGGAGGTGTAGAAATCCTTGGATTCATCAAGAGTCTCATGGAGGAAGAGGGTTCAACTTTTCCAGTCAATTGTAGGATTGGTGGTTTTCAACCAGGGGAGTTCAAGGATGACGTTTGTCCTTCCACAAGCCATGATGTGAAAGGTGTTATAATTCATATATGCTATGTTTTTCACTTTCAACTCTTATTTTGCACTTAACATTTTCTGTAACGGAGTGGAATGGCAAACGAGGCTGCTCCATCTGCCTTGTGGGAAGGTTCCTGCTGGCGATGATGATGAGGTGGCATCTAGCCAATAGATAGGCCAACAAGGAGGAAGAAAGGTTTGATGACGAGTGCCTTTCATAACAGGATGGCATAATCCGGCAAGGAATGTGGGAGAGCACCCAATTGGTATCTCAGGCAATTCAGACGTAGGGAACCAGGCAAGATACAAGTGGATAGAACTAAGGGATAAGTACAGGAGAGGTCTGCATATATATAGTGAAAGGTGACAGGTTTAGGGGAGGCTCCTGTACTATAGGGCTAGTGTGGGAATACTAAAATAAGGGTAACATGAGGTGTCCGTGCGGTTACCATGAGGCATGACATCACTGATGATGTCATAGCCTAGATCAATGAGGTCATGGCTCCAGGCCCAATGATGACATCATGTCACATGACCAGTCTAGGCGCAGTCCTAGACCCTAAGCCTAGCTGTAGGGATCGTCATGTGAGATGCTACCCAATAAGATAAGATAAGTATCTAGTGTTATAGTAATCATATCACAAACCCTATAACATTGTCTTTTACTTTTGAAAGTCACATGACTAGCGCATGTGACTGTGGAACATCTCACATGACTTGAGGCCTAGCCCCTGACATCATTATGACATCATGCCTCATGTCTTTCATCTCTGTTATCCTGTTCACATGAGTACACTTCTCCTTCCCACATGGACTTCTCACTGTACTTGTGCTCATCTTGCATTCTCCTCATGTTCTCTTATCTATACTGGCCCTAAACTATTTAGGACTCAGACAACCTACCCTAAACCTATTGCTAGTCACTATTTAAACTCTCTCCTCTTATCATCTAGTTTTCCCAGTCCTATTCACTTGAATCCCCTTCCTCCTTGGGACCGGTTTCACTTTGAGTACCACTCTTGTATTCCTTCACAATCCATTACTCTGCTCTTCGCTGGCTTCATGCACATTATAGCATGCTCTTCCTCAAAACACATTTTATGCTTTATCTAGGAACTATCAACTTTCTAGTCACCGATCTACACATCTTGGTTCACATCTGGCTGGATACTTGCAGCTGTACTATTCACACAGTTGCAGAAGTTGCCCTATGCCTAGATTAGGTGTAGTGCTTCTTGTTTAGTTTTCATCCAGTTTCACCTGAATAGGACTGTCACAAGGCTGATCCTGACTTATCCTCCTTGCCTACATTTTATGCGCTCCCACACTGCCACTGATGGCCTCTATCTCCAACAACAGCAGGCTACTTTTAACTTTTACACTGCAACCAGAACTATTTGCTTCTCACCCAAGCCCGTTCTTGTGCCAGAACCTGCTTGTGCTCTCACTCCCAATCTTGCCCACTCTCTAGATGAGCTCCCAGTAGGTGACGAAAACAAAATTGACCCTAACAACACTTCACCCCCACCAGAACTTGCCCATGTTCATACCCCTTCTCTCACCTCTTCGCACTCTATCCTCTTCCCCCACTCCTGCTCCAGTCTGTGCATGCAGGCAGCACAAGAAGTATATCCAGAACCCTCATAACATACACATTGGTTACTCCCGCTATACACATCTTTTTCATCTTCACCCCCACAACACCCTCCATCACTCCACCAAGTTTCTTTAAATGTCAGGCGCTACAATGGGAGGAGTTCCCTCACCGCCTGCTGACCCCAATGTCACTTGGATGGAAATCTGCAACATGATGGCAGCCATGGCTGCAATGCTACAAAACTCCCTGTTGGCACAGCAACAACTTCCCCAATAACTTGCTAACACCGCCACCACTGCTCCCACTCATCATTTCTTGCTACCAACCCATCTTATTGCCCATCCTGGTACATGGGATGGCAACCGCTCAACGTTCTGCCCCTGGTGGGTGAAGATGGCTATGTGGGTCCAGTGCCAAGGTGGCCTGGATAAATATCAGCAGACCACAGCTGTCCTTCTCTGGATGGTTAGTAAGACAGAATCATTTTCATGCATCATGCTGGGAAAAATATCAGAAAAACAACTCTGCCCTCAAGTGGCTGTCATGGGAGGAGTTGAAAAAGAAGCAGAGGACCATTTTAGGATTGGTATGTTAAAGAAGGAAAGTTATATTTGCTTGACTAACCTCCAACAAGGAAACATGCTGGTTGAAGTCTTTACTCAGCAGTTTGAGCTGCTGTGACAGGATACTAACCTTTTGGTCCACAATAACAACATCCTCTGGTTGTATTGAGAACATCTTGATTACAACATCTACTCTCAGCTATCAGTTCATACTCCCACTCTTGCTGACTCACTCCCCAAGTGGCAAGAAGCAGTGATTGAGATGGGGAAAATGTTTGAGAAAATGCAGCTGGAATGAAGTAAACAGCTGCAGAAGGTATCTGAGCCATGCTTCACTGAAGTAGGACTCAGCCAGGCTGGGGCACCCTGATGGACACACATGCGGTCCAGCCTCAACAAGAAATCCACATGTGCTACAATTGTGGTAAGCCAGGCCACCTCTCCCACACTTGCAAGGAGCTATGCAAACCAAGAGGCCATCCCATTTTTGACCCTATCACTGGTTGAACCTGCTATGCACCACCCCATCCAGCCCCTCTCTGTAAAATCCCACTTGCGCTAACTACCACCATCACTGCAGTCCCTGAGGTCACACAAGGTTCCAGAAATCCCCTGTGGATGACTGAAGAGGCCCAGGCCTACTACCTGGACATGTTCAAGTTGCGCACTTGGCAACTCCCTGCCACCGGCTTGAAGGGAAAAGAGAAAGCTGAGTGAATCTGGAAGGTACTCACTTGGCAAAGGACAGTCTTTCTTCTTATGATTCTTTTTCTTCGCTGCACTCTTCCTTTCCAAATCAGTTCTCTGTACTTGGGGAGATGGACAGTTTGTTAGATGATGATAGTGACATACTGAATATTTGTAATAGCTATGATACTGCCTCTGAAGGAGCATCTCTTTGGAGTGCAGTACTGGAGATTAAACAAAGTGTGCTGAATTCTCCTGTTATGGACAGAATTTCTTTTTTTTCTACATCCTCCCCTAACCCTAACCTTAACCTCAGGAATACTTCCCCTGGGGGGAGAATTCAACATTTATACTGATGTTTACTTTCAGAAAGATGCAAAATGGCAAAAAACATCAGAAAAAGCACTTCTCGACTCTGGTGCAGTTCAGACCTTCATAGATAAAAATTGAGTAATGTCTCTTGGTATTCCCTTCAAAAAACTTTCTTTTTCTTGATCTATTACAAATGCTGATGGAACCTCTTTGTCCCACAGCACTATCACAGATTATGTTTCTGTTGTATTCTCATACCAGGGTCACTCTGAAGGAGTTGATGCCTTGGTAATGAATTTGGGAACTCATCAAATTTATTTAGGTTATGATTGGTTTTAATGTCATAATCCACTCATTGACTGGGTGGACAAAGAGATCAAGTTCCACCGCTGCACTCATAACTGTGTTATTATCAACACAGCTGGCCTTATCAATGGGATCTGGAATCCTGCCATCCGTTCTATCAAAGAGAACCTTGCAGACAAGGTACCTTTACAATACCATGAATTCCTTGACGTTTTTAGTAAAGAGAAATCAAAACACATACCCATTCACAACCCTTGAGACCATGCAATTAACCTAAAACCGGACTTTGTCCCAAAGAAAGATCATGTCATCCCTTGATCCGATACTGAATTAGATGAAGTCAGGAACTTCATCACCTCCAAACAAGAAAAAGGCTATATACAGCCATCAAAATCCCCACAAATGGCTTTGGTATTTTTTATTTCAAAGAAAACTGGTGAGAAGTATCTCATCATGGACTACCACTATCTGAACAAGGGTACAGTCAAGAATTCATATCCTCTACCTCTTATCTCTGCTCTGGTTAACCACCTGAAGGGTGCTAACAAATTCACCTGTCTTGATTTACAGTGGGGCTATAACAATGTCCACATCAAAGAAGGTGATGAGTGAAAAGCCACATTCATAATGTCCCTAGAGGACTATGAACCTGTTGTAATGTATTTTGGGATGACTAACTCTCCTCCCACTTTCCAGCAAATGATGAATGGTATATTTAACAGCATGTATGCTGCCATCATTGTGTACCTTGACAACATGTGTATCTTCACAAAAAACAAATCTGACAAGGAATACTTCAAGGTCATAATGGAAGTATTGTGCAGGCTCCGCAAAAATGACCTTTATGGAAAACCTGAAAAATGCGTATTTAACACTAAAAAAGTTGACTTTTTAGGCATGACAGTATCAGCTGATGGCATTGGCATGCAAAACAACAAAGTCGATGCAATAATACTCGACTGGCCTGCTCCCATGAAGCTTAAACAGCTTCAGTTGTTCCTTGGGCTGTGTAATTATTACTGACATTTCATTCATAGCTTTGGACAAATTGCTCATTCCCTCAATGATCTAACAAAGAAAAATGTGCCCTACCCCTGGGGGAAGGCACAACAACATGCATTTGACACACTCAAAAAACAATTTACAATGACTTCTCTACTCGCTTTCCCTGATTCTTCAAAGGAAATGCGTGGTGAGACTGACACAAGTGATATCGCCACTGGTGCGATATTGTTGGTCTTAGGGGAGGATGGCTCCTGGTACCCTTGTGTATTCCTTTCTCATTCTTTTTCCTCTGCTGAGTGCAACTACCCAGTCTATGACAAGGAGTTGCTCACTATCATTCATGCCCTTGAAGGGTGGTGACACTATTTAATCAGTAAGGATAACTTTGAGATTTGGACCGACCATAAGAATCTTGAATATTGGAAAAAACCACAAACACTCTTGGGCCACCAAGCCCGCTGGCATGAGCTGTTGCAAGAGTTTAATTACATCCTCATCTACAAACCTGGCACCACAAATGGACATGCCAATGCCCTCTCCTGTTGCCCTGACCATAGTAATACTGTCGATAAATTAAATGAGAACATCACCATATTCCCTTCCACTGTCCTCTGCTCTTCTTCCTTGTCCATCCCAGTTGAATTAACTTCCACAGATGCCTGTTTCCCCTTGAAGGGCTCTCCTGATGCTGCAGGCTTTGATCTGTACATGTCCGTTGATCTTGACATTCCTGCCCACAATCAAGCCCTCATACCCACCTATGTCAAGATCCAGCTCCCATCTGGCACCTACAGCAGAATTGCGCCTTGTTCGGGTCTTGCTCTCAAGCATAAAATTGATGTCATGGCCAGAGTCATTGACACCAATTATAGGGGAGAAATAGGCATAATTCTGTTCAACCATTCTGATTTCCCTTTTCATGTTTCTAAATTCAACCATATTGCACATCTAATTATAGAAAAAATAGAAAACTCCACACTTAAAGAAGAAAAGACTCTAGATGAGTTGCAATGTAACAATAAAGGTTTTGGCTCTACTGGAGTCAAAGCTATCTCTTCCACATCTCTCTCTCTGAATTTTGAGACTAAATTATCTTTGGAATCTGCTAGGATGGATGTTAATGCTATCAACAAGTATGAATATTATGCTTCAGAAAAACTCTTCAGAAATTTGAACAGCATTGTTTTTGTGCCCCCTTCCCTTCGCACTGAGTTAATCTTGCTATTTCACAATTCTCCAATTGCCAGTCACCCAGGCCACAACCACACTATTTCTTCAATCAAATATTTCTACTGGTGGCCTGGCATAGCCAAAGACATTGCTTCCTATATAGATCACTGCTAAGTGTGCTTCCTCATGAAGGGTTCATCAAAGCCACCAGCAGGCAAACTTATGCCTCTTCCTGTCCCTTCCCATCCATGGGAAGATATCTCTTTTGATTTTGTAACCAGACTTCCCCTTTCCAATGGCTTTGATTCCATTGGGGTTGTCATTGATCATTTTTCTAAAGAAATTGTTCTTTTCCCATGTTTAAAAGCAACTTCTTCCTCAGACTTAGCAGTTTTATTTAGAGATCACATATGGTATCTCCATGGACTCCCTAACACTATTCTTTCCAATAGAGGACCCCAATTCGTCTCAGAGTTCACCAAGGATCTTTGCAAAGTCCTTGGCATTCAGCAGAAACTCTCAACAGTGTACCATCCCCAGATGGATGGTCAAACAGAACAGGTCAATCGAGAAGTTATCATATATCTCCATGCTTATGTCACTAAAAGCAGGAGACCTGGGCCTTGTGGCTTAAAATGGTGCAATTCGTCAACAATACTCTCATCACTGCCATAGGCACCACATCTTTTTCTGTCATGTGAAACTATTCTCTGTGCATGGGAATGGAGCTCACAAACTCCACTACGACTCCTGGGGAGTCATTCGGTATAACTACTGGTCATTCACATGAGGAAATTGCTTCCACACTCCAGAAAACCCATGATTAGATGTCACATGCACAAACATCCAAGTGATTTTCCACCCCTGACTATTCTATTGGCAACCTTATCTGGCTCTCCACTGAGCACCTCTCACTCCCTTATCCTGCACATAAACTCACCCAAAAGTTTATTGGCCCTTATCATATTTCCATTGTTCTTCCTAATGCTGTCACTCTTGCCCTCCCTTCCTCAGTATCCATTCATCCCACTGTTAATGTCTCCTGTGTAAAACCTTACAAAGCACTGCTGGACAGACAATCCATATTTAGACCAAATCCAATTACCATGACTGAAGATTGTCATGAAGAATACAAAGTTAATCACATCATTCAGTCATGGCTTCATTGCAGGAAATTATAATACCTCATCCACTGGAAGGGATGGGATGAGGTGGATTGCACCTGGGAACCTACCTTTAATTTAAAACATGTGCAGGACACAATTTCAGAGTTTCATGCTACACATCCCAATACTCCATGACCTATTTGGGGGATCTCTGACATCAAGTTTCATTCTCTCTTTTGTCCTTTCGATCCCTCCTATACTGAATTCACCAATTCTTGGCTAGATCTCAAATCTGGTGAATGGGAGGTAGTGTTATGGTTCAGGACCTATATGCTACATTTTTCACTTTTAACTTTTATTTCATACTTAATGTTTTCTTTTACTTTTGGAAGTCATGTGACTAGCACATGTGACCATGGGACATCTCACATGACCTAAGGCCTAGCCCCTGACATCATTATGACATCATGCCTCATGTCTTTCATCTCTGTTATCCTGTTCACATGAGTATGCTCCTTCTTTCCACATGAACTTCTCGCCATACTTGTGCTCACCTTGCATTCTCCTCATGTTCTCTCTCTCCTCTTATCATCTAGTTTTCCTAGTCCTATTCACTTGAATTCCCTTCCTCCTTAGGGACCGGTTTCACTTTGAGTATCACTCTTGTATTCCTTCACAATCCATTACTCTGCTCTTCGCCAGCTTCATGCATGTTATAGCATGCTTTTCCTCAAAACACATTGTATGCTTTACCTAGAAAACGTCAACTTTCTAGTCACCAATCTATATGTCTTGGTTCACATCTGGCTGAATACTCACAGCTGTACCATTCACACAGTCACAGAAGTCACCCTACACCTAGATTAGGTGTAGTGCTTCTTGTTTAGTTTTCATCCAGTTTCAAAAGGTGACTTTCTGGAAGATTCCTTTGATGTTAGAGTACAGGGTACAAGTGTGGGTGATGTTCCCATTTTTGTTGTATGAGTGATTGGCATTTTGGGCTTGGATGAGCTTCTCAGTGGGGAGATGATGTTTTGATACAAAGTCTCAATCAATGCAGGAGATATCAGCACTGCTATTGATAAGGACTCTGGTGTTGATGGCTTTCTGGGTGTGTGAAGGGACAACTAGTTGAATTGGGATTTGCATGGCTTTAGTTGTAGCAGATACAAATACAGGAGCACACAAGAAGGAGGGAGGGGAGACTCATGTCAACTGAGATCCCCTTTTCAAAAATCCATCTGGAAGGAAACCTTCCTGATGACTGCTTCATTGTCATCAATTTCTAGTAAGGTTGGGAGGTTAGAGTCTTCTTTGACCCTTTGAACCTCTTTCTCTGGGTGGTGGTTGGGTTGGGTGTTGATGGGAATGAAGGGCAGGAGGTACTATTATGGCCAGCACGATGGCAGCAGAAACAAAGTCCTTTTTTGATGCAATGTTTTCGCTCCTCAGGAGTGAGTTTAGTGATATGGATTATGTTGACATCCATAGCATCAGGATCTTTGGCAGGGTGCAAGTAGAAGTAAAGAAGGAGTGGAAGGAGAAGGAGGGCGTCTTGCTTTTTCAGGAAATCTCATCAGCACAGTCCCACTGTGTTTGAAAGTGGGTTGCTTTCTTGTACCACTCCTTGATCTTGGTTGGAGGGATATCCATAGAGAGGATGCAGCACATGAGAGAGAGAGGGATTCTAGCAGAGAAATAGTTGATGAGAACATTTTTGTCAGTGATTCGAGCAAGAGCAACACAGTTTTGGAATGAGGAAATGTAGAAGTCAAGGGATGGCTCATGACACTTGGTTTTAGCATTAGGAGTCATGTGTTTCATGGTGAGCCAGGCAATGGCATCATTGATTGTATTATGGTGTTCAAATGTCTTTTTGAACTCAGAGATGAAGTCAGCAAAAGTTCTGAGGGTTACTGTGGTTCCTATGATGGCCTTTTGTTGAGACGTGGTTGCCCAGGTGAGGGTGGGACCTTTGATCATATAGGAGAGGGCAAAGACGACCTGTTTGTCATCAGAGTCATAGACCTTGCTGTTTATGTGCAAGTAGAACTGGACAGTGTGTAGCCATTGGATGGCTGTCTTGTAAGAGCCATCAAAGGTCTCGAGGACACAGACATGGAGCTCAGTAGGTTTGGTGAAGGACATAGCAGGGGATATTGGTCTAACGAATGGTGGAGGGATGATAGGTGAAAGAAGGGTGGTAAGAGGTATATGAGGTATTGGGAATATCAGAGTAGTGGTAATGGGGGTGGGTGATGATGGGGTAGGTTGAGCTGGGATCATTAGACTAGCAGAGAATTGTTGTGAGAGGTCAAGGGATTCACTTTGTTGAACGATAGAGGGTACAAGGGTATCAGGGTCAAGATAGTCTTCTTCTTCAGAGTTGGGTAGCTCAGAAGAGGAAGAGTTGTTGAGTGGTTTTGATCAGGGGGCTGACCAATGAGGATCTGAGTGAGGTGGTTGCAAAATGATGAGGGACTATGACAGTGATAGCCTTTTTGATTTAAGAAGCTAGACCTTTTGTTACAGTTAGTCTGGGTAGAAACAAATGTAAACCTGGGTGACAAGGGATGTCAACTAAGGGTCTTCCTTATCAACAAGACAAGTAGTGTGGTTAACTACCAGAGACTGCCCTAGGGACTTCCTGAGGTGGATGAGTGGTAATTGACCAAGAGATATCCATGCTAACAGGACAAGTCACAAAAAAGAGTGACCGGAGATGAAGGAGAATGATGAGTGTCCACTCAAAAGTAGGACAAAGGACTTAGAGAAGCAAGAGATGGGTGAAAGATAACAAGATGCTATTCCAGGTAGGTCTAGCTTAGAGAATACAAGGTAGAGATATCAGCCTATATATACCCTAGGTACCTGCTATTATAGGATTCGTGATACATTTACTATAACACTTGGACACTTATCTTATCTTATCGGATAGCATCTCACATGATAACTCCCACAGCTAGGCTTAGGGTCTAGGACTGCACCTAGACTGGTCACATGACATGACATCATTGTAGGGCCTGGAGCCATGACCTCATCAGTCTAGGCTATGACATCATCAGTGATATCATGCCTCATGGTAACTGCATGGACACCTCATGTTATCCTTATCTTAGTATTTCCACACTGGCCCTATAGTACAGGAGCCTCCCCTAAACCTGATACCTTACCTAGATATATGCAGACCCCTCCTGTTACAAAAGGCACATGTATTCCCTGAACCCTCTCCTTGCTGCTATCTATTATGGCTAGATGCCACTCATCAACAACCCTTCGTCACCAGCAGGAACCTTCCCGCAAGGCAGATGGAATAGCCTCATTTGCTGTTCCACTTCATTACACCTGCACATGGACCAAGCTGTGTTACAACAATAGGTTAGAGGAGTCCAAATAGGGTAAGTGGAGTGAGAAAGATGGTGGTGTAAAGATGTCATCAGAGAGATAAACAAGGCTGTCCAATAAGAGATAAAAATTGAAACTAGATGAAAAGACAACTATGAGCACTATATCTATTCTAGGCATAGGGCGACTTCAGTGACAGTGTGTACAGTGTGAGTGTGAATATCAAGCCAGACATGTATGAGGACATGAAACTTGGTGACTAAGAAGTTGACAGTTCCAAGATAGAGCATAAATGAGTACCAACAAAAGAGTGTGATAATGTGCACTAAGCCAGCAACTGCAGAGTAAATGGATTGAGAGAAGATAACAAGAGTGGTACTCAAAGAATATCCAGCCCTTAAGACAGAGAGGGATACAAGTGAATAGGACTGGGAAGTAGACAATGAGGAGAGAGGATTTATATATGTAAGTATGGATGATTTAGGATAGGTTGTCTGAGTCCTAAATAGTTTAGGGCCAGTATAGATAAGGAAACATGAGGAAGAAGCAAGGTAAGCATGAGTACAGCAAGAAGTCTGTGTGGGAAGGAAGAAGCGTACTCATGTAAATGGAAGGACGGAGATGAAAGACATGAGGCATGATGTCATGATGATGTCATGGGCTAGGCCTCAGGTTACATGAGATGTCCCACAGTCATATGCACTAGTCACATGACTTCAAAAGTGAAAAGAAAACATTAAGTGTGAAAACGAGGTAACAGTGAAAAACATAGCATATAGGTCCTAAACTATAACACTACCCCCCATTCACCAGATTTAAGGTCTAGCCGAGAATCAGTGAATTCAGTATAGGAGGAACCAAACAGATGAAAGAGAGATGTGAATTTGAGCTTGGAGATACCCTGAATTGGTCATGGAGCATTGGGGTAAGTGGCATGAAACTCTGAGATTGTGTCCTGCACATGTTTTAAATTAGTGGTGGATTCCCAGGTGTGATCCACCTTGTCCCATCCCTTCCAATGGATGAGGTATTGTAATTTCCTATGATGAAGCCATGACTGGATGATACGATTAACTTTATATTCCTTGTGACAATCTTCTGTCATGGTTATCAGATCTGGTCTAAATATGGATTGTCCATCTAGCAGGGCTTTATAGGGTTTAACATGGGAGATGTTGATGGTAGGATGAATGGAGATGGAAGAAGGGAGGATAAGTGTGATGGCATTAGGGAATATGGCAGAGATACAGTAGGGGCCAATAAATTTTTGTGTAAGTTTACATGCAGGATAGGGGAGGGAAAGATGGTTGGTGGAGAGCTAGACAAGGTCTCCAATAGAATAGTTAGGGGTGGAAGAGCACTTGGATGTTTGTGCATGCAACATCCGATTACAGGTTTTCTGTAACATGGAAGCAATCACTTTGTGTGAACAACCAATAGATTTACCAAATGACCCCCCAGGAGTCATAGTGGAGGTTATGGATTCCATTCCCATGTGTGGAGAGTAGTTTTGCATGACAAAAAAAGGGGTGGTACCTGTGGTAGTAGTGAAGGTGTTATTGTGTGCAAACTGTGCCATTTTCAACCACAAGGCCCATGTCTCCTGCTTTTTAGTGACATAAGCATGGAGATATGCAATAACTTCTCAATTGACCCATTCCATCTGACTGTCCGTCTGGGAATAGTATGCTATGGAGAGTTTCTGCTGAATACTGAGGACTTTGCAAAGTTCCTTGGTGAATTCCAAGACAAATTGAGGTCCTCTATTGAAAAGAATAGTGTTAGGAAGTCCATGGAGACACCATATGTGATCTCTAAATAGAATAGCTAAGTCCAAGGAAGAGGTGGTTTTTAAACAGTGAAAAAGAACAATCTCTTTGGAAAGTGATTGATGATGACCTCTATAGAATCAAAACCATTTTAAAGGGGAAGTCCAGTTACAAAATCAAAAGAAACATCTTCCCATGGGTAGGAAGGAACAGGAAGTGGCATAAGTTTTCCTGCCAGTGGCTTTGATGAACCCTTTGTGAGGGAGCATACCTGGCAGTGATCTATGTAGGATGTGTTGTCCTTGGCTGCACCAGGCCACCAATAGAAACATTTAATTGAAGAAATGGTGTGGTCACGGCCTGGGTGGCCAGCGACAGGGTGTTACAGTTGGTCTGGGTAGGAACAAATGTAGACCTGGGAGATGAGGGATGTTGACTAAGGAACTTCCTTATCGACAGGACGAGTCGCAAGGAGGGCAACCAAAGGCAAAGACAAGTCATGTGATTAACGACCAGAGACTTCCACAGAGGCTTCCTGAGATAGACAAGGAATAATTGACCAAGGGATACCCTTGTTGATGAGATGACCACAAAGAAGAGCAGTGGGGGCAAGTTGCTATGAAGAGTGACTGGAGACGAAGGAGAACAACAAGCATCCACTCAAAAGTAGGATGAGAAACTTAGAGAAGCAATGGACATGTGAAGAGAAACAAGGTGCTATTCCAGGTAGCTCTAGCTTAGGGAATACATGGTAACAACATCAGCCTATATATACCCTGGGTATCAGTGCATAGACCAAGCTGTGTTACAGTGGTAGGTCAGAGGAATCTAAGTAGGGTAAGTGGAGTGGGAATGACGGCAAAGTAAGATGTTGTCAGAGAGAAGAACAAGGCTGTCCAATAAGAGATAAGAGTGAGTAATCAGAATGACCATTGTGAGAGAAGAGCAGAAGTAAGCACAATGGTTGTCATAGGAAAGGGAGATGAGAGCATGAGTCATGGAACAAGATGTGATAAGAAAGGAAAAAGAAAGAGTGAATCGTAACATTACCCCCCTACTAAATCTTAAACTCCGGAGAAGGATAATATGTAAAGGGCATGAGTTGGAAGTCGTGGAAAGAGGTGCCAGGGAAGCCAGTCATATTGGCATAGGCGGCATTGTTATAGGGATCATCATAGTCATATGAGGAAGGAGCACAAGTAATGGGGGAGCAAGAAGGAGGTACAGGGCGAGCAGAGGATGAAGAGAAATGGGAGGAACTAGAAGGTGAGGAGAAAGGGGGAGGAGGAGTTTAACGATGGAGAGGGCAACATTGCTGGGTATGGTGTGGGGTAGTCATGAGGCAGGAAGAGCATTGGTACCAAGGGCAGTCAATTCACCGATGTCCCAAATGGTGGCACTCAAAGCAGGTTTTGTTATAGCAGGGGTGTGAATGAGAGAGGGGGGTGTTAGTAAGTTCTCCGTAAATGGTTCCTCTAGTTTGTGATTCATGTGTGAGCTCAGCTCATTGGACAGCAATGAGTTTATCAGGTAAGAGAGGGGAGGAAGATGCAGAGGGGGTTTGGTATTCGTCAGCAGTGACGATGGAGGGGGCGATGTAAACGGGATGGGTATGGTTAGGGTGAGCGTGGTACTGGTTAAGCTTGAATAAGTAATAGTTGATGTTGTCAAGGAACTCGGGCATTCCAAGTTGGAAGAGGGTGGTGGTGAGGTTTCTCTCGAGGTTCTATTGGATGTTGTGGACAAAGTTGGCCCAATAGCTGAAGGTACCTCCAGAGAGGGTTAAAAGATTGCCCAGGTGTTGGACTTGGAGGTAGATGTGGTAAAGGTTCCACAATGGGGAGCTGATGTTGAGGTAGCAGCCAAGAGGGATGACGATACAGGGGTTTTGGAGGAGGGATGTCTGGCATTCCAGGGCATGACTATCAGTAAGTTCTTTGCAGAGACGATGGGTATAGAGGGGAATGTCAACAGAGACGATGGCAGGAGATGTGACTGGTGAGTTGGGCAAGGGGATGTGGTTCCACCCAGGAGACAGGTGAGTTGAGGAAGGTTTGGGGGAGGAGTTACGTGGAGGAGGGGAGGAAAGCCTTTTGGCCAAGGAAGGGGTAGAAGAATCTAAGATAGAAGGGGGAAGTGAAGAAGGAGAGGAAATGGAATCAGAGATGGTTTGTTGGGAGAACATGGCTATAGAGGTTCAAGTTGGGTTGTGAGAGAAGACGGAGGGATAGAGCTTTTTATAATTTGTGAGGGCGGACTTTGCATTTTTCAAGTCCCATTCAGGGACCCAGGAATCTTCTTCGGCAGAATATCCTTTCCATCAAATCAGGAAGAAGCAGCGAGATGGAGTTCCACGGTGGCATAAGATCTTTTCAATTTCATATTCTTCTTCACCCTGGATAAGATCTGGCAGTGGGGTGGGGAAGTTAGGTCCATGGATATCAGTTTCATGATAAGGCAACAAGAGGGAAACATGGAATGTGTTGTGGATTTTCCACATTTTAGGAAGGCAAAGTTGATAAATGATAGGAGATAGGACCTTGGTTACAGTAAAGGGTCCTTCTTGTTTGGGGGTGAACTTTGGGTTGGCAATAGATCACTTGAGATTGTAGACTTCTAGCCACACCTTATCTCCTAGGGTGAAAGGAATGAAGTTCTTGCGAGTGTGGGAAGCCATGACTTGGCAGGCAAGTTCATGAGCTGCTAATGCTTCATCATGAGCTACAGAGAGGGCTTTGAGTTGGGATTCAATAGTGGGGAGAGAGGATTCAGGGAGAAGGGAAGGTAGAGCTCAGGGTTCAAAGCCCATCATGAGGAAGAATGGGGATTTGCCAGTGATGGAGTAAGGGCAGTGATTGTGCATGAATTCAGTGTGGGAAATCTTTTCAGACCATGAGGCAGAGTTATCTCTGCAGAAGATTCGGAGATAGGTTTTGACTTCTTGGTTTACGCGTTTGGTTTTCCTATCAGATTGAGGGTAATAAGTGGTGGACAGGGAAAGGTTGTAGTTTAGGATTTTTCCCAGAGCTTTGGCGAAGGCAGAGGCAAACTGGGGACCATGATTGGAGATAATTTTGTCATAGAGACCAAAGCGGAAAAAAGCCCGTGATTGACCATGACCAATAAGGAATCGAAGCCGGTGGAGAGGGGGAGATCAGTGATGAGATCACAGGAAATCTGCTGAAAAAGATGTGAAGCAAAGGAATGGATGGGGAGAGCGGAGGAACAGTGGGATGAGTGTTGGCCTTGTTTTGTTGGCAAGTGGCACAGCCTTCCACATATTTATGTATGAAGGAAGTAAGGCTGGGCCACCAGAACTCAGCAGCAACAAGCTGCCTGGTTTTAAGGAATCCAGGGTTTCCGGCAATTTCATGATCGTGGCAACGTTGGACAATGGTACGGTGGAGAGAGGGGTCATTGGGTACATAGATATGGTCTTTGTAGGTTAGGAGACCATTGATATGCTTCCAGTCGGAAAAACAGGAGCAGAAGGTGGAAGGGATAGAGCCGTCCATGGATTGGAGGCTTTGCAGCATGAGGGGGTCAGAGGTGGAGGCCAATTGAACTTTATCAGCCAGGGCAGTGTCAATTGTGTTGACAAATAAGGAAGGAGGAAGAAGAGTGATGTTGTCATTATCAGGGGAGTTTATGGCAGGGAGGAGATCGGGTCAGCGGGAGAGGGCATCTGGGCTGGCAAGCTGGGAACCAGGAACATGCTGCATATTGAAATTGAAGTCAGCAAGGTCAAGAAGCCAACAAGCTTGATGGTGATTTAATGCTTGAGATTGGCAGAAATACATAAGATTCTTGTGGTCAGTGAAGACTTGGATAGGAAAGGGGAAGCCATGGAGGTAATGTCACCATGTTTTCAAGTCACAAATGACAGTGAGGAGTTTGCGATCGTAGATGTTGTAATTTCTTTCAGCAGGGGAGAATGATTGGGAAAGGTAGGAGCAAGGGTGCCAGTCACTATTGGAGTCAGTTTGGAGAAAGATACCTCCAGAGGCAAACTTGGAGGCATCAGTAGCGATGGCAAAGGGTGTGGAGAGGTTGGGAAGGTGGAGGACGGGTTTGGAAAGGAATCAGGAATAGAGGGTGTTCATGGCTTGTTGGCATGCTGTTATAGTTCAGGACCTATATGCTACGTTTCTCATTTCTCTTTACTTTTGGACTTAACACTTTCTTTTTCATTTTTGAAGTCACATGACCATGAGATCCCTCACATGACTTGAGGTCTAGCCTACGATGTCACCATGACATCATACCTCATGTCTTTCATTTCCGTTCTCTTTCCCATGAGGATGCTTCTTCTTTCCCACATGAACTTCTCGCCGTTCTCATGGTTGTATCATGTTTTCCTCATGTTCCCTTTCTCACACCGGCCCTCAATCAATTAGGACTCAGACAACCTACCCTAAACTCCCTTACTTACATATATAAACCCTCTCCCTTCGTCGTCCATTCCCTAGTCCTATTCACTTGAATACTCTCCTCTGGGGGCCTGTTCATTTGTTTACCACTCTACCCTTTACCTTTACCCTTCTCTAGTGAGACTGTGAACAGCTCATTAGTCCAATCATATTCTGCATTTGCTGTTTCCCGAGCAACGTTACTGCTTGCTCATCGTTCCACATGCCAAGTTCATGTTATACTTGGGCACCATAAACTTTCTCATTGCTGACTATCACGTCCTCGTCCACGTCTGGCTGGACACTCGTAACCGCACCATCCATACTGTCGCCAAAGTCGCCCAACACCTAGATTAGGTGTTGTGCTTTTTTAGTTGTTCTCATCCCGTTTCACATGTGGGGGTCCAGGACCAAGCACAGTTCTTCTTGGTGAGGCCAATGAGGGGGCAGGCAATGTTGGAGTAGTCAGGGATAAAGCCATGGTAGAAGTTGGCAAAGCCAAGGAAAGATTGAACATCCTTGATCTTCTGGGTGTTGATTGAGCACCATGTAGTAGCTCTCAATGCTACTTATTACTTACTAGTTGTAGTGTAGCTTACCTCATTAGGAAATAGTCACACAGCCTATGTAGTATATAAGTTGAAACTCAGTCATCTGAGTTTGAATAACATCTTGTGTTCTTACCACAACCATCTCCTTAAGCTAACCCCTTAAAACCTTGGTGAGTGTCAGGTATTCCTCTACCTTACCACCTGTATGCTTTCAACACTGGGGGGGTTGGCCATTTGGAAATGCCATCAAGTTTAACAGGGTCCATGGTGAGTTGACCAGGTTTGATGATCATACCAAGGTATTCAACTTCGGTGGTGGCAAATTTGCATTTTTGGAGTTTAAGATGGAGGTCAAGTTCCATCATTCGTTGGAGAACACGTTTAGTATGCTCCTCATGGACAGTGGAGTCAGAGGAGAAGATAAGGAGATCATCCATGTAGATGATGAGCTATCCCTTAGTGATCATATTGTGGAAGGAGTCATTCATGAATCTCTGAAACATGGCAGGGGAGTTGGTGAGTCCCCAGAACATGACAGTAGGTTCAAAGAGCCCTTTATGGGTGATAAAGGCAGCTTTCCATTGATGTCCATCCTTGATGCGGACATTGTTGTATCCCCACTGTATGTCGAATTTGGTGAAGACCTTGGCATCTTGGAGTTTATCAATGAGGTTGGAGATAAGAGGAAGAGGGTAGGCGTCACGAACAGTATGTTCATTGAGGTAGCGGTAGTCTTGGCAAGGACAAAGTCCGCCATCCTTTTTTTTGACGAAGAAGAAGGATGTGGCTTGGGGGGAATTTGAGGAGCGGATCTTTCCAGCTTTGAGGTTCTTGTCTAAGAAGTCTTTGGTGGCTTTGCGTTCATCGGGAGATAAAGGGTATATCTTTCTGACTTTAGGGACGAAGGAATCCTTGACATTGATTTCATGGTCGTAAGGTCTAGAGGGGGGAATGTGATCTGCAGTTTCCTTGGTGAAGACGGGGGCAAATTGGGAGAATTTTGGGGAAAGGGTGGTTTTTGGCTTGTTTCATTTGGCTTCCATAGTGAGTTTGGTGGCAGTGATAAGTCAGGATATGATAGGGGATCCTTTAGGGATAGAACAGAATTCCCTGTGGATGGTTTGGAAGAGGGAGCAGTTTTCAAGAGCACAAGAGAGGAACTGTTCCTCATTCTCTTGTTTGAGAAAGCTGTAGAGATGGTAGTCATGAATGGAGGATACATGGACATATCAAGGTGCCAGGAAATGGAAGTCATGTCGTTCAGTGTCTTTTGCACAGGAAGCATAGATGTTGTTAGATTCGTCCAGGGATTCAGGAAGGGAAAGGGTTCAACTTTTCCAGTCAATCATGGGGTTGGTGGTTTTTAACCAAGGAAGTCCAAGGATCACATTGGTTCTTCTGCAGGCCATGATGAAAAAGGTAATCTTCTGAAAGATTCCTTTAACATTGGAGTACAAGATGCAAGTATGGGTGATGTTCCTATTCTTGTTATATGAGTGATCAGTATTTCAAGCCCAGATGGGAGAGGCAAGTTTCTCAGTGGGGAGATGATGTTTTGATACAAAGTCTCGATCAATGCAAGAGATTTCAGCACCACTATCAATAAGTATGCTGGTGTCAATGGCTTTCTGGGTGTGTGAGGGGACAACTAACTGAATTGGGATTTGCATGGCTTTAGTAGTAGCAGATACAAATACAGGGGCACACAAGAAGGAGGGAGGGAAGACTCACATCAACTGAGATCCCCTTTCTAAAAATCCATTTGGAAGGAAACCTTCCTGATGGCAACTTCATCATTGTTGTCATCAATTTTGCGTAAGGTGGGGAGGTTGGATTCTTCTTCGACCCAATGGATCTTCTTCTCTGTGCAGCAGTTAGGCATGGAGGGGAAAGAAGGGCAGGAGGTGCTATTATGGCTGGCATGGTGGTAGCAAAAACAGAGTCCTTTTTCAATGCAGCGTTTGCGCTCCTTGGGGGTAAGTTTGGCGATGTGGACTACATCCACATCCATGGCATCAGGGTCTTTAGTGGGGGTGCGGATGGGGGTAGTGAAGGAGTGGAAATGGGAAGAGGTTGTCTTGCCTCTTCAAGCGATTTCATTGGCATGGTCTCACTGTGTCTGGAAGTGGGTTGCCTTTTTGTATCATGCCGTGATCTTGGTTGGAGAGGTGTCCATGGAAAGAATATGGCACATGAGGGAGAAAGGGATTCCCATGAAGAAGTAGTTGATAAGGATGTTTTTGTCAGTGATACCTGCGAGGGCAACGTGGTTTTGGAATGAGGAGATATAGGAATCAAGGGATGGTTCATGATGCTTGGTTTTAGCATTAAGAACCATGTGTTTCGTGGTGAGCTAGGCGACAGTGTCATTGACGGTGTCGTGGTGTTTGAAGGTTTTCTTGAATTTGACGACAAAGTTGGCAAAAGTGCCAAGGGTGACTGTGGTTCTGGCAATGGCATTTTGTTGGAATATGTTGGCCCAGGTGAGGGCAGGGCCTTTGGTCATGTACAAGAGGGCAAAGACGACTTGCTTAGTGTCAGTGTTATATACTTTGTTGTTTATGTGAAGATAGAATTGGACAGTGTTAAGCTATTGAATGGTGGTTTTGTAGGAACCGTTGAAGGCCTCAGGGGTGCAGACACAAAGCTCAGTAAGCTTGGTGGAAGACATGGCGGGGAATGGTGGTCTAACAAATGGAGGAATGGCAGGTGAAGGGAGAGTAATGGGAGGGATACAAGGTATAGGGAATACTGGAGTGGTAGTGATGGGAGTGGGTGATGGCAGAGTGAGTTGACGAGGGATCGTTAGACTAGGAAGAATTGCTACGAGAGGTCAAGGGATTTACTTTGTTGAGCAACAGAGGGTACAAGGGTATCAGGGTCAAGGTAGTCTTCTTCTTCGGAGTTGGGTTGCTCAGAAGAGGAAGAGTTGTTGAGTGGTTTTGATCAGGGAGCCAATCAACGAGGATCAGAGCACAGTGGTTGTGAAATGGTGAGGGACTATGACAGTGATAGCCTCTTTGATGAAAAGCTAGACCTTTTGTTATAGTCAGTCTGGGTAGGAACAAATGTAGACCTGGGAGACGAGGGATGTCGACTAAGGGACTTTCTTATCAATGGGACGAGTCACAAGGAGGGCGACTGGAGGCAAAGACAAGTCGTGTGGTTAACGACTGGAGACTTCCACAGGGGCTTCCTGAGGTGGACAAAGAATAATTGATCAAGGGATACCCTTGTCAACGAGACGACTGCAAAGAAGAGTGGTGGGGCAAGTCACTATAAAGAGCGACCAGAGATGAAGGAGAACGATGAGCATCCACTCAAAAGTAGGATGAGAGACTTAGAGAAGCAATGGACATGTGAAGAGAAACAAGGTGCTATTCCAGGTAGCTCTAGCTTAGGGAATACATGGTAACAACATCAGCCTATATATACCCTGGGTATCAGTGCACGGACCAAGCTGTGTTACAGCAGTAGATCAGAGGAATCTAAGTAGGGTAAGTGGAGTGGGAATGACAGCAAAGTAAGATGTCATCAGAGAGAAGAACAAGGCTGTCCAATAAGAGATAAGAGTAAGTAATCAGAATGACCATTGTGAGAGAAGAGCAGAAGTAAGCGCAATGGTTGTCATAGGAAAGGGAGATGAGAGCATGAGTCATGGGACAAGATGCAATAAGAAAGGAAAAAGAAAGAGTGAATCATAACACAGGGGAATCATGGAAGAGTGAGATCAACTCGGTGCAAAGAGAAGGGGGCATGAAGACAATGCTGTTTGAATTTCTGAAAAGTTTTTCTGAAGAATAGTATTTGTACTCTTTGATAGCATCAACATCCATTTTGGCAGATTCTAAAGATAATTTAGTTTTGAAATTTGGAGAGAGAGATATAGAAGAAATTGCTTTGATTCCAGTGGAACCAAAACCGTTATCATTGCATTGTGACTCATCTGAGTCTTTTCTTCTTTGGGTGTTGGGTTTTCTATTTTTTCAACAATTAGTTGTACAATACAGTCAAATTTAGAAACATAAAAAGGAGAATTGGAGTGGTTGAACAGAATTACACCAATTTCTCCCCTATAATCAGCATCAATGACTCCAGCCATGACATCAATTTTATGCTTGAGGGTGAGGCCTGAACGAGACACAATTCTGCCATAGGTACTGGATGGGAGTTGTATCTTGACATGGGTGGGATGAGAGATTGATCATGGGCAGGGATGTCAAGATCAATAGATGAGTATAGGTCAAAACCTGCTGCATCCAGGGAGCCCTTTGAGGGTAAGCGAGTATCTGAGGAGGTTAATTCAACCAGAATAGATAGAGATGAGGAACAGAGAACAGTAGATGGAAAAACCATAATGTTCTCATCTAATTTATCAACTGCATCACCATGATCTAGGGAACAAGGAAGAGTATCAGTGAAACCAGAGATGAGCAATGAAAGAAACAACTAGAGAGTACTTAGCCTAATCTAGGTGGAGGGCAACTTCTGCGATGGTGTAGATGGAGCAAGTGCACACATCAAGCCAGACATGGACAAGAATGTGGAGTTTGGCAACGAGGAAGTTCACAGTACCAAGGTAGATCATAAACGAGGACAATGAGGAGCATGCAATAACATGCACAAAGCTGGCAAAGCGCAGAGTAAAGAAATGGATTTGAGAAGAGTGATACTCAAAAAGTATCTGGCCCCTAGAGTGGAGGGGAATATAAGTGAATAGAACTAAGGAAAAGTAGATAACTGAGGGAAGCGGGTTTATATAGTGAATAGCAAAGAGTTTAGGGTAGGTTGTCTGAGTCCTAAATAGTTTAGGGCCAGTATAGATAAGGGACATGAGGTGATAGCAAGGTGAACACAAGTATGGCAAGAAGTCCATGTGGGAAAGAGAAGCATACTCATGTGAGCGAAAGAGAAGTGTACTCATGTGAGCGAAAGAATGGAGATGAAAGACATGAGGCATAACATCATGATGACATCATGGGCTAGGCCTCAGGTCACATGAGGGGTCACATGGTCACATGCATTGGTCATGTGACTTTGAAAGGAAGAGAAATCATTAAGTATAAAAGTGAAGAAAAAGTGAAAAATGTAGCATATAGGTCCTGAACTATAACAATCAGCATGTCCATTTGTGGTGCCGGGCTTGTAAATCAGAGTATAATTAAATTCCTGTAATAGCTCATGCCAGTGGGCTTGGCAGCCCAAGAATATTTGTGGTTTTTTCCAATATTTGAGATTTTTGTGGTCAGTCCAGATCTCAAAGTTAGCCTTACTGATTAAATAGTGACACCATTCCTTGAGAGCGCAGATGATGGCTAGCAACTCCTTGTCATAGACTGGGTAGTTGTGTTCAGTGGAAGAAAAGGAATAAGAAAGAAAAGCACAAGGGCACCAAGAGTTATCCTTCCCCAAAACCAATAATACCACGCCAGTGGCGATATTGCTTGCATTGGTTTCTACACACATTTCCTTTGAAGTGTTGGGAAAAGCAAGAAAAGGAGTGGTTGTGAATTGTTTTTTGAGCATATCAAATGCTTTTTGTTATGCCTCTCCCCAGGTATAGGGAACATTTTTCTTCATGAGATTGTTGAGGGGGTGAGCAATCTGTCCAAAGCCATTAATGAAACAATGGTAGTAATTACAGAGACTGAGAAAAGATTGAAGCTGCTTGAGCTTCATGGGAGTGGGCCAGTCAAGTATTGCATTGACCTTGTTGTTTTGCATGCCAACACCATCAGCTGAAACTGTCATGCCTAAAAAGTCAACTTTTTCAGTGTTAAATACACATTTTTCAGGTTTTGTGTAAAGGTCATTTTTGCATAGCCTGTGCAATACTTCCTTTATGACCTTGGAGTGTTCCTCATCAGATTTGTTTTTTGTGAAAATACACATGTCGTTGATGTTATAGTTCAGGACCTATACACTACATTGTTCACTTTTCCTTCATTTTTACCCTTAACACTTTCCTTTCACTTTCAAAGTCATATGACCAGTGCATGTGACCATGAGACATCTCATGTGACCTGAGGCCTAGCCCATGATGTCACTATGACGTCATGCCTCATTTATTTCATCTCTGTCTTTCATTCACACAAGTATGCTTCTTCATTCCCACATGGACTTCTTGCCATACTTGTGCTCACCTTGTGTTTGCCTCATGTCCTCTTATCTATACTGGCCCTAAACTAATTAGGACTCAGACAACCTACCCTAAACCCATTGCTAGTCACTATATAAACCTGCCTCATCTCGTCATCTACCTTTTCCCTAGTCCTATTCGCTTGTATCCCTCTCCACCTTAGAGGCTGGATATTCTTTGAGTACTACTCTTATTCTCCAATCCCATCCTTCCTCTGCAATTGCTGGCTTAGTGCACATTATTGTACTCTATCACTGTTCATCATTTTATGATCTATCTGGGGACTGTAAACTTTCTTGTCCTCAACTATCACATACTCGTCCACATCTAGTTGGACATGTGCACTCATACAGTGCACACTGTCACTGAAGTTGCCCAACACCTAGATTAGGTGTTGTGCTCTCTGTTTAGTTTCATCCAGTTTCAGTTGAGGTAGACAATGACCATGGTGTACATGTTGTTAAATATATCATTCATCATTTGCTAAAATGTGGGAGGAGAGTTAGTCATCCCAAAATACATTACAACTGGTTTGTAAGCCCCTAGGGGTATTACAAACACAGCTTTCCACTCGTCACCTTCCTTAATGCAGACATTGTTATAGCCCCATTGCAAGTCGAGACAGGTGAACTTGTCAGCACCCTTCAAGCGGTCAACAAGAGCTGAAATAAGAGGAAGAGGATACAAATTTTTTACTGTACCCTCATTTAAATAGCGGTAGTCCATGATGAGACACTTTTTGCCCATCTTCTTGGGAATAAAAAATATGGGAGCCATTTATGGGGATTTTAATGGGCATATATACCCTTTTTCTTGTTTGGAAGTTATGAAGTTCCTGACTTCTTCTAGTTCAGCATCAGATAAAGGAATAACTTGACCTTTCTTTGGGATAAAGTCCGGCTTGAGATCAATTGCATGGTCCCATGGCTTACATATGGATTCTTCTTTGCTGAAGACATCAAAAAACTCATGATATTGAGAGGGCACTTTGTCTGTGAGACCCTCTTCAATGGAACAAATGGACAGATTCCAGATCTTGTGGACAAGGCCTGCTGCATTAATGGTAATGCAGTTACATGTGTAGTGGCAAAATTTGATTTCCTTGTCTACCTAGTCAATGAGTGGGTTGTGACATTGAAACCAGTTGTAGCCTAGATACATATGATGAGTGCCTAAGTTTGTTACCAAAGTGTCAACTCCTTCAGAGTGACTGTGGTACAAAAATACAACAGAAACATAATCTATAATAGTACCATGAGACAAAGAAATCCCATTGGCATTAGTAATTGATTGAGAAGAAGTTAATTTTCTAGTGGGAATGCCAAGAGATATTACCCATTGTTTGTCCATGAAGGTCTGGACTGCACTAGAGTCAAGGAGCACTTTTTCAGTTGTTTTTTGCCATTTGTTGTTTTTCCGAAAATAAATGTCAATGTCAATATCAAATTCCCCTCCTGGAGAAGTATTCCTAAGGGTGAGGTTAGGATTAGGGGAGGATTTGGAGAAAAAAGAAATTTTGTCCATAATCAGAGAATTAAGCACACTATTTTTATTCTCCAGCATTGCACTCTGAAGAGAGGCTCCTTCAGAGGCAGTATTGTAGCTAGTATAATCACAAGTGTTCAGTAAGTCATCACTGCTTGATAGACTGTCCATCTTCCTGAGTATAGCAAACCAATTGTAAAAAGGAGAACAAGGCAAAGAATGAGACAAAGAAAAAAAAAAACTGTCCTTGGCCAAGTAGGTACCTCCCAGATCTACTCAGCTTTGCCTTTTCTCTTAAGCCCTTCAGCAGCAAGCTGGC
Source organism: Hemileccinum rubropunctum (assembly GCA_038089535.1). Taxonomy (NCBI): domain Eukaryota; kingdom Fungi; phylum Basidiomycota; class Agaricomycetes; order Boletales; family Boletaceae; genus Hemileccinum; species Hemileccinum rubropunctum. The sequence continues at coordinate 3,525 of JBBPLC010000211.1, read as the reverse complement.
ATGCTCGGGACTTAAACATGTCCAAATAATAGGCTTGCATCTCTTTGGTCATCCATGGGGGATTTCCAGAATCTTGTGTAGCCTTGGGGACTATGGTGATGGAAGTAGTCGGGGTGAGAGGGATCTTGTGGAGAGGGGTGGGTCGAGGCAGGGCATAGCAGGTTCAACTGGTGACTGGGTCAAAGATTGGGTAGCCTCTCTGCTTGCATGGTTCCTTGCAAGCACAGGAGAGGTGTCCTGGTTTACCACAATTGTAGCAGGTGCACATCTCCTGCTATAACAGAGTGGAACAGCAAATGAGGCTATTCCATCCACCTTGCAGGAAGGTTCCTGCTGGTGACAAAGAGTTGTCAATGAGTGGCATCTAGCTATAATAGATAGCAGTGAGGAGAGGGTTCGGGGAATGTGTGTGCCTTTCGTAACAGGATGGCATAACCTGACAAGAGTGTGGTGAGGACCACCACTGTACCTCAGGTGGTTCAGATGTAGGGAACTGGGCAAGATACAAGTGAATAGAACTAGGGAATATACAGGAGGGTACTACAGTATATATAGGAAAGGGATCGGTTGAGGGGAGGCTCCTGTATGTACATGAGGGCCGGTATAGAAGGTAAACATGCAGATAACATGAGGTGTCCATGAGGTTACCATGAGGCATGACATCACTGATGATGTCATAGCCTAGACCAATAAGGTCATAGCTCCAGGCCCTATGATGATGTCATGTTACATGACCAGTCTAGGTGCAGTCCTAGACCCTAAGCCTAGCTGTGGGGATCGTCACATGAGATACTATCCAATAAGATAAGATAAGTATCCAAGTGTTATAGTAATTGTATTGTGAATCCTATAATACCTGCTGCAGTTGGACAGTGCAAGTGTCCATCAAGGCACCTTGGCCCAGTTGAGTGCCAACTTCTGTGAAGCGTGGCTTGTTAGATCATTAAAGCGGCTGCTTACTTCTTTCTAGCCACATTCTTTCAAACATTTTGCCCATCTTGATGGCTTCTTCCTGCCATTTTTCCAATTCATCAGCTAGGGCAGGCATGTGAATGGAGAGTTGGAAATAAATGTTATAATCAAGATGTTCTCAATACAACCAGAGAGTGTTTTTGTCAGTTGCAGCAACTCAAACTGTTGGGTAAATGTTTTGACAGGCAGATTACCTTATTGAAGGGCCACAAGTTGGAGGTAGCTTTCTTCTTTCAACATGTTGATGCAAAAATGCTCCTTCACTTCCTTTTTCAGCTGTGTCCAGGTGGGCCAGTCCACAGCTGAGATCATCCTTTGGTATCTTTCAAGCATGATACACACAAAATTTTTAGCACAGCCTATCATGCAGAGTAGGACCACAGCCATTTTTTGTTGTTTGCCCAGGCCCTCTTGGTACTGGACCCATGTGGCTATCTTGACCCACCAGGGGCAGAACATTGATCAGTTACTGTCCCATGTGCCAGGGTTGGCAATGAGGCAGGTGGGAAGAGAAGAAGATGGGGCCAGGGTGTTGATTGAGCATCATGTAATAGCTCTCAACACTACTTATTACTTACTAGTTGTAGTGTAGCTTACCCTATTAGGAAATAGTCACATGGTCTATGTAGTATATAAATTGGAACTCAGTTGTCTGAGTTTGAATAACATCTTGTGTTCTTACCACAACCATCTCCTTAAGCTAACCCCTTAAACCTTGGTGAGTATCAGGTATTCCTCTACCTTACCACCTGTATGCTTTCAACAGGTTATGAGCCCTGTCAGTGTACTGTAGTGTGTGTCAAAAGACTGCACCTACATGTTGCCTGACCTCATTGCTCACCATCATTGTGCATTTGTCATGCTAGAGAATGTCGAAAGACTGTTCCTATGCACTGGATAGCACCATGGTAATGAACCTATGCTGGAATAGCATGCTGACACTGTTGCATTCCAGATAACCTTTACAAATGTCTCTTTCTATGAAGGACATTTCCATCCCCGTTTTCAACAGGATGAACTGACAGGCATGGTGGCCCACAATGGCCTCCTACCTCTAGTCCACTGGGTCCACTTGGGCCCTTGAGCTCTCACATCTGGCAGCATTGACTGCCACCAGTGATGCTGATGACAAAAATGCCTGGATTCAGTGGTCCAAGGCCAACGACCAAATCTTGGGGTCAATCAAGATAAGGCTCTCTGAGCCCATCAGAGCCAAGCATACTGATCTTCTGGACGCTGCTGACCTTGTGAAGACACTCCACGATGAATATGCCAACCCCAGCATAGCTGGTGCTTATGGTATTTTCAAGGAATTACTTGAGCTCTCAATCCCTAGCTCATCACATCCTGCCCCCACCTTAGACAAGGCAGCAAACCTCTTCGCAAGGTTGAAGGCCATTAACTATGAGGTTCCCACTGGTATCTAGGTGATGCTGCTCTTGAGCAAGCTCCCTCCTACCATGGACATCGTCTTACAGATGATGATCCAAGCCAAGGAATCAGCTAGTGTACCAAAAACCCCCACCGTTGACAAAATCCACAAGGCTGCGGTCCTCTTATGGGATCAGCGTCTTCTTGGAGGACATAAGGGAAAGCAACTGGCTCAGGCCAATAAGATATCGGCTGTGAAGCGGAAATGTGATGACCCTCACTTCCAGCAGCAGCAACAACCCAAGCAGCAACCGCAAGGGAATGCTAGCACAGAAGGATCAGGGAAAAAAACCTGTCAAGGCAAGAAGAAGAGCAAGTCGCAGGCCAACCATGCTCACATTGCCTCCCCTGCCTTTATCACGTATACAACTGGTCCTGAGCCTACTCCCGATTCCCATGCCCTCACGCATATTTCTCCACAATTGTACCAGGGAGCTGGCGGTCCCCCCGCCAACACCCATATCAAAGAGGCTTTTAATCTTGCTCATTGTCTTGAGATCCAACCATCCACTGAGACGATTAGGAAGCTTGACAAAGAAACGAGTGAAGGCAAAAGGGTAAGTGAACCAAATTGAATCCTCAGAAACCCTGACCTCTTATTTGGTGTCCCTGGTCCCTCATTGGTGTCGGATGCTTTCGATCTACCTGATGATCAGTGCATTGTGGAGATCTCGAGTGATGAGGAAGAGATAGCCATTGCTCCCAAACGACGAAAGAGTCAATGCTCTCGCAAGCATGAAATCATGGCACTGCCCCAATCTTTTTGAGATAGTGATGACATGGTTGACATCTACAGTTCAGACGTCAATGGAGAGATTGCAGACGTGGCTGGACTTGAGGATCCTTCATAGTCTCGCATGATCAGGCAAGTGATTCCATCCATGCCTTATGTTCAAACTGACATAATTTTCTCTGATGCATTACCTACTCGAGTAGTAAATAACATGTCATCTGTCATGGTACAGTGGCTCAAATAAGTGTCCCAATGTTGGGCTATTTTAGAAAGACTTCATATTTGCAAGAGAACTAAAATATATCAGCTCTGACCCTTGCAGGATCATAAATGCCCCTAACTCCTACCCTGAAGATAAGCCCTTAGGCATGTGATTTGATTACCATGGC